>JADBJO010008341.1:30191-90191 GCA_016801955.1 Conus betulinus | reverse complement strand
TATTCCATCAGCTTCAAGACTTTCGGTCGCCCCCATAGCGTATCAGATGGCCTGTCAGACGGGAGAGCCGTAAAGTCGACGAAGCTTAATCTTCCTTGTAAAAAGGTTTTGACACAAGAGCGGGTGACGGGCTGGCTGTAATCGGAGTGAAATGGCGCACGGTGTGTTTTGGGTGCTTAATTGTTCGGGGGGGGGGGGGGGGGGGAGGGGGAGAAGGGGTTGGAGTCCGCGTGACGGATTGAAATTAGATAGGTTTTTGTCTCACAGGCGAAGGTGTTTTTTTTTTTTTTTTCAATGCTTGAGTGAGAAGCTCAAGACAACTATTTGACTTTACAAAACATTTAAGATAAAAATGCATGGCCCAGTGCATGCTTGTATTTGGGTTTGGCACGAATTCATCCCTTTTCCACTCCTCTTCAACGCCCCTCCCCCCCCCCCCCTCCCCGTCCCCCTCCCCCCTCCTTCCATTCAGTGGCTGGGAGGGGCGGAGGATATTCGAATCGAAATCCACTCCATCATGTGAAGAGGACACAATTCACGTCATCAGCAATCATGTGATGATTTACGGTATTGCATCTTTGGTGTAGTCCAACACTTCACATCTTGTGCACATAAAATGGCGCCCGTCTGAGTAGTGTTTATACTGGAAGACTTTGATAAGAAGTTGCCGTCAAAATGGCTGCCTGCGTCGTCCTGCGCTTACTCGAGCAGCCTCGAGTGTTCTTTGGTACCACTTCACGTCTGACTTGAACTCTCTGAGCTGTGACTGCTCTTCAGCTTTACTTAGAGTAAAGCATGGGTTAATGCAGACGACATTAGGTTTTCAAGAGCCGGTTAAACAGGCGAACAACTGTGATCGATGGACCGCAGTCACTCGAGGAAAACATGTTTCTCTGCAAAATCGAGTTCGATGAACACACTGAACACACGCTGAACCGCATTTCTTTGATTTCATACAGGTTTGTTTCGTTGAAGACTCCGGTGATGATTCCATGGCCAGTCAAATTTGGAAGTGAGTTTTTCGTACAAGTCTGACACCCACAAAATTTTTAGGAAATAATTGTCACTAGTAACTGTAAAGAAGAGATAAGAAAAAAAGAGGAACGAAGAAGACAAGAAAAAAGAGGGATGGTAGTAATAACAATAATTAACTGTTCATCTGTAACAGTAAAGAAGAGGACAAGACAAAGAGGAATGATGATGATAACAGATGATAACAACAATTGACTGTTCATCAGTAACAGTCAAGACGAGGACAAGAACAAGACAAATGATGATAATAACAATTAAGCAACCCTCCCTTTGCACCTCTGTCTCTTTCCTCTCTTGTTTTTATGCATTTGTGGGCAGGTGTCAGTTTAAAAGAAACTGATATTTTGGGTGAAATGTTATCAGGCAGTAGGGATCAGGAAACCTTATGATGCTTTCATTGTCAGATCTGATGAGTTCTGTTAGTTTTCCTGTTAATGGGTCTGTTTGTTTTTATATACCTCTGTTGTTAAATGCCTGCCTGCTTACCTCCCCAATTGCTTATCTGTCTGTCCATTCTCTATTTCAATGTCATTATATGCCTTGTATTGTTAAAGGTTTGATGAACGTGAATGTAAGTCATGTATGCATTCATTTTTGTTCTCATCAGGTGAAGTTTTCAGTGAATGCGTACAATGTGTGCGAATCTGGTGGGGATGGCTTCAATGACACTCTGGTGGACTCCACTGTGGTTGTCATCAAGAGGGAAGCAGTCAACGCTGTGCTTGCCCATTTCTGTGAAGGTGAGTCATCGCTGGTCAGTCTATAAAGATAAGTCAGCACCGATCTTTCTGTGAAGGTAAGTCAGCACCGATCTTTCTGTGAAGGTAAGTCAGCACCATCTCTTATGTGAAAGTAAGTCAGCACCGATCTTTCTGTGAAGGTAAGTCAGCACCAATCTTTTTGTGAAGGTAAGTCAGCACCATTCTTTATGTGAAAGTAAGTCAGCACCGATCTTTCTGTGAAGGTAAGTCAGCACCAATCTTTTTGTGAAGGTAAGTCAGCACCGATCTTTCTGTGAAGGTAAGTCAGCACCAATCTTTCTATGAAGGTAAGTTAGCACCGATCTTTCTGTGATGGTGAGTCAGCACCGACCTTTCTGTGAAGGTAAGTCAGCATCGACCTTTCTGTGATGGTGAGTCAGCACCAACCTTTCTGTGATGGTAAGTCAGCACCGACCTTTCTCTGTGTGATGGTAAATCAACACTGACCTTTCTGTGATGGTAAATCAGTACCGACCTTTCTGTGATGGTAAGTCAGCACCGATCTTTCTGTGAAGGTAGGTCAGCACCGATCATTCTGTGAAGGTAGGTCAGCACCGATCTTTCTATGAAGGTAGGTCAGCACCGATCTTTCTGTGAAGGTAAGTCAGCTTTGATCTTTTTGTGAAGGTAAGTGTGCACTGATCTTTCTTTGATGGTAAGTCAGCACCAATCTTTCTGTGATGGTAAGTCAGCACCGATCTTTCTGTGAAGGTAAGTCAGCACCGATCTTTCTTTGATGGTAAGTCAGCACCCGATCTTTCTATGATAGTAAGTCAGCACCAATCTTTCTTTGATGGTAAGTCAGTACCAATCTTTCTTTGATGGTAAGTCAGCACCAATCTTTCTTTTGATGGTAAGTCAGCACCGATCTTTCTTTGAAGGTAAGTCAGCACCGATCTTTCTGTGAAGGTAAGTCAGCACCAATGATGAAGGTATTTTGTGCACTGGTAACTCAAGACTGCACAGAATGTTAAACATTATTCCATCCATGTATTGCCGACATGAATTCTCTGAGCCAGTCACCTTGGAAGGTCAACTGTACCTCTTTCCAGGTCTGCAGTTGTACGAAAGTGAGATTGCTGATGTGGCTTGACTATGTTTAATTGGTGATGGTTAGTACAAATAGTTGGAGATGGCGGTGGGAGGGGGGGGGGGGGGGTTACAGGCAGGTGATGCTGATGTGGTTGAGGTGATGCAACTGTGTGTGTGTGTTACTGTGTACATGCACATGTCTGCTTGTGGTACGTGCTTCTAGATGATCGCATTGGCATGAATTTCAGGATGTGTATGGCATGTTTTATGGTTACAGAAAGTGAAAGTACCAGCAGTTCTGATTCTGGACTGTGGGATTCCTGTGATGGAGACTTTGAACTGGTCAGTGAGTTTTCACCACATACTCTTACAGCATGGCCTTTGCTCCCTTGTTTGCCGTGTAAGATTATCATTCTTGCATTATATCCATCAGGAAGTGACATGTAATGACTCACAAGCTTTTAGATCCATCATATTATAAGCAGGTAAACACAACATTGAAAAACATATGGCCAAGACAAACCCCATTGTGGATCATCACTAGTTCAGGACTGTGACTAGAACTAGTCTGATAACTGATTGTTTGAGTAAGTGGTATGTGTGTGGAATTTTACTTTATGCGTTTTACTCTGGCTGAGTTTAAAATGTCTTTGCTCCAGCAGCTTTTTTTTTTTCCAAAATGAAAGGACACTGACTGGATGATTTCCCTCATTTCTTACCCAATCTTGAACATTACATGTCAGTAAAAAAAAAAGTCAGTGTTTTAAAGATCGCTTCAAAAATGTCCATTTGAGTTGCTTCTTAGAATCAGAATCTTCATTAGCCAATGAATCAACATGGAAATTAGTTTAGCTGCTGCATAGTGATTGGATGCACAACATTTGTGCATGAACAGGGACATTTTAATACATGGAGTGCATATAGATGACATAAGTGTGCATGAAGGCAACAAGAACTGTTCAAACATTTTGACCAAAAGCTTGGCTCTATAGTTAGATGTTTGTGTGATCATGAGTGTGTACTGTGCGGTGTGTGTGTTTTACTGTATGTGTGTGTCTGTGGTCAGTGGAAATAGAGAGATTTTAGTAGATGAAATGGGCCCAGTGTATGCAAAATACCAAAATGTCAAAAACAATACTAGAAGGGTGATTTATCAGGAATAACATATTCTGATTGTTTGTATTCATTGTTATTGTATCATTTAACAATGTGAAAAATTGTCATTTAATATCTATATATCATTTAACAATATGAATGAACAGTATAAATTACCTGTCTTTGGTCTGCAACTTTGAAAAAACATAATCTGTTTGGTCTTTTTTTTCCCTTCAGAATCTCTACCAGTATGAGACCTACAACTTTCTCCCCCCCGACTGATCAACAGTTCCAGTGATGATGTGAAACATCTTGCCCTCCATGTTATCACAGCTACTGAGTCACGAGAAAGCAGACTGCATGGTGGCCAGTCTCCTGCATGCCGGGGGGGGTCACGGTTCCTGGCGTCCAAGAGGTAACTGCTATGTGTTGAATGCAGTGTCCTGTGTACCATTTTTTTTTAAAAGAAAAGTTATTAGTTCTGCAAAATGATCCAGACAAACAGACAACAGGATAAAACATGATGCATCTCAACCTCTTAGCCCTCTTCAGTATGTGCTTACCTGCGTTTACGCCGAAAACCTACGGCAAGAGAAGTAACTCTGTAATTTGAACATGGTTACCCAATTTAAAATTAATTTGAAGGAGAGGAAAGGAAATAATGAAATGAAAATAATGTTAAAGATTCCTACGAATGTATATGTTAGTATATGATAAGTTTGAAGACTGTCACATGAGCCATTATTCGGGGGGAAAAAAAAACCTTCTTCAGAACTTTCTTATGAATAATTTTTGTTTTCCATCATATCTATAACGTTATCCCAATTGAAATCTAGGTCACTCTCAGCTTCATTACCCTGCACTTTCACTAAGTCTTATGCCGTAAATCCTACAAATCAGCTCATCTTCATCACTAAATCCCATGATACAATGCCAGAAATCAAGGTTAGCCATGGTGAAAAACAGCACTTTGACCACAAAACTTTAAAAAATCATAACTCAAGAACTACGGCACGTATCGAGTTGTGGTTTGTTGCAAACGGAAGTGGATTTGTAAAAGGAAAAAAGGAAGTCACGTTCTCGCGAGACTCTCTTTCCTACAAGAAACATGGCGGCGCCCATTGATGCCACATGTTTTACCGGGTACTGGCAGGCGCTCAGCCTTTTGGCAGTGTGATTTCCGGTTGGGCGCTAGCGGGCCCTTGCTTGTCAAGAGAGAGAGTCTTCTTCAGGTGAAACAAAATTCAGGACAATGAAGACGAACTACGAGTGGAGGATGTGATGCAAAATATAAAAAATGAAGGGTAGCATTCTGCATGAATCAAAGTTACTTTCAAAGGGGTGACTGAAGAGGGAAATTGATGCAAATTTTAAAGAGAGAAGTTATTAGTGTGTACCATGGTGTATAGAGATAAGAATTTGCCTACAGAGAGCACCAAAAGGTGGATGTGTGCAAGTATAAAGATCTGGTTGATCTGGCTTTATGTTGTGGAATGAATTGAAAGATGCACACCTTAAGAGACAAGGACTTGAAGAAATTAAGCTGGTTGTACTTTTCAAAATTGGATGGAAGGGCGTGTACTTAGAAGTACAATGGTCTGTGTGATGGAATTGCCAGTACTTAGTTGAATTCACTGGCTACTAATTATTGATGTCAGTACGGGTCTTAGTAGGTGGCATCCTGCATATGTTGGATCAGACAGATGCCGCTGAACACCACTGAAGTGACTCGGCAGCAATGTAGTGTCTCCTTCGGTTGGTTTGCCTCTTAACAACTTGATATTGACAGCTCCCTCTCGATTGCTGGTGATGAAGATGCCGTGGGCCGGGTCGTGCTGTGGCTGTGGCTGGGGTGTCAAAATGAGAGGCATGGATGCACTGCCACAGAGGATGCACGAAAGATAGGACAGCGGAAAAAAAAAGAAAAGAAGAAAAGAAACAAACAAAAATCATGGCCTATTGGGTGTCTGGTGTGAGGGTGCTCTTTGGGTCCACTTTTTCTAAAAGAGATCTGTAAGTCTGACATGGTAGTATACTAGCCAAACAGGAGTGTAATAAAAATCCCCATTTCTGTGCACATTTTGCTGCTTGTGAGTTCTTCAAGAGGAAACACACTTTGTGAAGCTCTGTCATGTGTGTGACGCTTGGGCCCTAATGTTATTTATAACATGTTTAATTTAAACAGAGATTTGTTTTGTACATTGGCTTTATTACATACTAGCAAATAGTGTTTAACATAATACAACAATTTGTGCTGGTTTTATTATTTCCTTGTTGTTTGTTTTTTGTTTTCTTTGTTATGGAGTATTTCTTTTTTCCTTCATAAGTATTTGACAGGAAACACCACATTCATACTGAATGTGATTTGGAGTATTGACATGTAGCTACCATCCCTCTTGAATTTTTCAGGAATTTCCTTTTCTTTTGTTTTGTTTTTTAAAACCATTACCCTGAAACCTGAATTCGGTGAAAGCATCCAGGATTTCAAGATTTAGTAGCATTTGTTGGATTTGATGATCTTTTTTCTGTTTTTTTTCAAAGCTTATAAGATATTTGCAGACTCAAACTGAAATGAAGTTCTGTGAATGTCAAGAACAGCAGGCTGTGGAAAATGCTTTTTTTTTTTTCTCATTCCTTGACAGTTTGCAAGGTAACTCATTACATGATGGCCACAGCTCAAATCAACTTACAAGATAACTTGGAAGGGCCCCAAACCTTCAGCAAGTCCTATGATTTTCTGTAAGGGACCATTTTCCATGTGCATCTCCAATAAAGTACATCCTTCAAATTGTCATGTGTGCATTGTTACTGCATGGGAATTTTTGGATTGTTAATTTTTTTTTTTTTGTTTTGCTGGGTTTTTTTCTTCTGTGTTCTCTCGTCAAGGCAGCCCCCTAGAGCACAGACAGGATTGATATACCTTTGGCAGAAATGGGTAAAGCCCCGCATTCATTTAAATGAAGCAGTAGGGAGTCAGATATGTTTTCCGATAAAAATCAGATCACCCCATACATTCCCTAGTTTCTGAATTTTGCCTACTAAAGGTTGGTGGCTATGACTTCCAGTTTAAGCTGTTTCTTATTTTTAAGTATAACATTTAGCAAGAGTTTTCCCCCCTTAATGCTGTGGCTGTTAACTGACTTTCAGGCTGGATGAAAGGCTGGATGCTGCTGAGTGAGATGGCTTCCATTGAGGCATTAGATGTGTTGGTGACTGAGGTGAGTTACTTTCAGCTCTGTCGTTCTCTTGCACTTTCTCCATTTCTTTCTTTCTCACCCTCCTCTCTCCCACGCCCTCACTGTGTGTGTGTGTGAGATTGATAATCTTTAAGCACCAATGTGACAGAAAATATATGTTGACTGCACTGGAGTTCAGGCTAGTGCATCACTGAACCGTACCAGATTTTTCCCTGACACAATGATTTTCCACTGTATGTGGAACAACTTTGAACAACGTTTTGCACAGTGGCATTTTTGTCTGGTCTGCCTTGATCAGAGGCAGCGAAAATCTAAATTTTCCTCACGGCTGTAAAAGTTTTGCATTGTTGAACTACTTTTAGATGAGAACTCCTCCTTAACGGAAACCATGGAAAGCCTTCAAGATAGCCTGCTTAGTGAATGACTGGACCATGAGTTCATGTGATTGGACTTAGTTTCTAGAAGCATGTCAAACCTTTTGAAATTCAGTATTTCATCAGCTTAATTGCCTGCAAGTGATAGACCAGAGAATGGAACTAAGGTATAGTTGACCTTCCGATGTGACTGGCTCAGACAATTCAAATGTTGGCATTACTGATTACATGGACGAAATGGCGTTTTGTGTTCTGTGCAGTCCTGAGTTACCAGTGCACAAAACCCTTTCATCAAGGGCTCCGCAAATTTTCAGCGTTTGGCTCTTATCCATCAGTCAGTTTTCTGACAATTATGGCTATGCAATAGGAGTATCATCAAGCAGCTGTTGTAATATTTCAGCTCCGGCTGAGCAGTGATTAGAAGTAGAAAATATGTCCATTAATGGAAATTCTGATTGACACAGCTATGATGATGATTTGAGAGAGATTATCTCAGACATATAGTATCTTCACTGACTCAGTATGTGCTCACATATATTCACTGGAGTTGATAACACTTTGCACCAACATTGGCCCATTAGTCAGGACTGGGTCAATGAATAATGCTTAGTATAAACAGTTTGGAGTGTTGTGGGAAATGTAATTGTCATTTGTGTCTCTCTTCTTGTCTTTTCTGTCTGTCTTTTTTTCTATGTTTTTAGCAGTATGACCAAAACTGAGAGCGAGAGAGAGCGGGAGAGAATGTGTGTATGTGTTCAGTACATTTTCCACTGGTTATGAAATGTAAACCCACTGAAATATCTATTGACTAGCAGAAAAGTTGGATGTGAATTTTGCATGCTGATTCTAATCCTATTGTTTCCAAGAATAATTATCTCACTCTGTATGTGTGTGTGTGTGTGTTACATGGTGTGTGTGTGAGAGAGAGAGAGAGGGGGAGGAATGGGTTGGCCATGCATTTTTGCATGAATTTATGTGCATGTTTATATATAATTGTGTGCATGCATGTGTGTGTAAGAGAGAAAGAGAGGAGAGAGAGAGAGAGTGAGAGAGAGAGAAAATCGTTTGTGGTTACTTCTCGTTGGGTATATATATATATCTGTCTTTATAATTCATACTAAACTTACGAAGCATCTGTCAAGCATTTGTTTTTAAATCTTATTTTTCTCTCCATTGCAGGCAAAGTTCGGAGACTGCCTTGCAACAGTGTTAGCCAAGGAAACAGAAGACGCAGTCAAACATAGTTGGTAAGATGTCAGTTGGAAGAAATGTCAGATAGCCTGCTGCATGATGTGTATCTCTATTTTAGTTTGATTAGTATGCCTCATCTGTGTGTGTACCTACAGTCTACTTGTTTGCTTGCTTTATCATTTGCTAGTCACGCTATTTGTTATTTTCAAGATTGTGTGGAACATTTCTTTGTTTCATTTCAACTATTTTGTGTTTCATCATCAAAAAAAATTCTTTTAAAATGTGCATTTAGAAAAGGAAGACCTTACCAGATGCCAGTCAAAGTTTAGCTCTGATTTATGGAAGATGAACATATAATCTGCTGAATAATTCTTAACCATCACTTGCTGAGCAAGGTTGATAGGGAGTAAAAGATACGAATGTTTGAAGTCATGTGTTTGATGAGTATGTATTAGAGGCTGACATACTTGTCAAAATAAGTGTTGTTTGAAAGTAGAAATTTCCTTCTCTTTGGTGGGTGGGAGTGGGGGGGGGGGGGAGAGGGGGAGAGAGTGTGTGCTTATGTGTGTGTGTATGTGTCCGTGCTCATGTGTTTGTTACAAAGAAGTTTATGTATTTTTCTTTTTGCTGTTGTCATCATTTCAGGCAGATTTCTCGAGTGATCGGGCATGTTTCTGTGACAATAATGAATATTCCTGTAAACAGAATCATGTCTGTGTCAGGGGAACTACTTTCAAGAGCAGTCTGCTCTGTCAGAGTTACTGACCATGAGCACCATACCAGGGACGGCGTCTGGACGTCAGAAGTACCAGCCCCCCTCAGGCAGCGCTGGAACCCTTCCGCAGTATGCGAAGTTATCCCAAGCTGACCCACGATGACATCAACACTGCACAGGTAACAGACGTCATGATCTGGAACAGTGGTGAGGAAGTTGTATGTCCAGGGTGTGAGTGGAATCCTCTCAATGTGAATATTGCTTGCTTGAAGACTGGTGTTGGTGTCACACTTATGCATAGTTAGAGCTTCTTGGATAACTTGTGTGTGTGTGTGTGTGTGTGTGTGTGTGTGGGGGTGTGTGTGTGTGTGAATCTTGTGTGTAAAGAGAATAAGCTGTCACTACTGCAGTAACAGATGAAGGTGGTGTGTGTTTTTATGTATGCTGTTTTTTCGTTGTTGCTTTGCTGATTTTTTGCTGAAATGTCAATTGTATTGTTAAAGCATTATGAGGGTCAGTGTGTTTTAGATGTGGCTGTATATTGCCTTTATTGGGCTGCGGGAATGGGAAAGTCTAGGAACAATGCCTCTGACTGTCTGAGGTTCGCAGGAATTGACACAGCTTGTGTGGTTGGCTTGGCTAAAAACTGCATGATCTAATTTATAGATTCTACACCTGTTTTGTGCTGAATATGAAAAGATGAGTGGCTGTTCGTTCTTTGTTTTCATTGTCCTAAATGTTTTTTGTTTTTTGCCTGAAGAAGACCTAAGTGGTTGAAATGCATCTTGTTTTATCCTGTGATCTGTTTGTCTGGATTGTCTAGGGGATAACTCTCCTTTTTATAATTTGAACATAGTTATGCTGTATGTTTTCAGCTAGAATTGCAATATACCATTTATAATTATCATGATCATAATTAATTTTTTTTTTAAAAGAAAAGATATATTATTTCGGCCAGACAGTACAGACTACAGGGCATGTCCTGTAACCTGTCTGTACTGTCAGTCCTGCGGAAATGGTATCCTTTCTTTTTTAATTTTTCTTCAATTTCTGCTTTCAGTCACCTCACTGTGAAACTAATGTTATTCTTATTGTTTTTATTATTGTCATTATTGTAATGATATTATCGTCATGAATATATATGTCCTTCCAGATAATGATTCAGAAAGGCACACGGCGGCTGCGGCAGCTGGTGTACAGTGCCATGCGTCGGGTGGTGAGCAACAAGGCAACGCGTGAAGTGGGGCTGTCGTGGCTGGCCACGCTGATCAGTCTCAACGAGCTGCGCATGTCCTCCGTCCTGCAGGAGAACTCTGAAGTCCAGCCCGTGTGCTCTGATGGTGCGTGGTTTTTTGTCAGATCTTCTCCGTTTGTTGTCAATTCTTGCACTTTTCTACATGAATATGTCTATCTGGGTTCGCCTGATTCTGTTATTTTTTTCTTAATTTTGTGTATAGCGGAAGCATTTGCAGAGCAGGGTATTGTTTTAAGCTGTATTTATGTGCTTGTATGTCACACAGTCTGTCCATCTTGTCTTTCTATTGGCAAGATAATTTGAAAACTGATAATATATAGAACTTATTCAAATGTTACGTGGGTGATTATGAGGTTGGCTGGTTTTTAGGTTTCTTGGTGTGAAAGTGACAAAATTTGAATGAAAATAAAGCATTCATAAGCGAGAAAGAAAACCCATAATAATCATGCATGTTTTCATTTATGAAAGGGGTAATGATAGAGTACAGATTTACTCTACCTGCTGTGATCAGTATTTTTTCCACAACTACTTCGAGAATGACAGTGCCTTGTGGGGAGGAAGAATGGGGATGGGTTGAGGTTAGTGACTGACATGTTTGTAATCCTGTCCTGTCCAAACAAATGCCTCAGTCATAGTTTCTGTGAACAAAGCTCATGAACATAAGGGTGCCTAAACGTACAAGAGAAGGGAGTTAAATGCCGTTAGTCACTTTGTCTCAGTTTCCGTCCGTCAGTCTCTTTTTTGCTGACCTCCCTTGAATGACCTGCTCTCTTTCCACATGGGGAGTTTCTGTTCATTTTTTTTCTATAGTGAGCGATTTTAGATGTGAAATTGAAATGTTTAGGGGATACGGTGTTGTTTGGGTATGAGGCGTTTTTTTTGTTTTTCAAATATCCCTAGACTTTGGCCATGCAATAATTTCAATCTGACGTTCAAACTTTAGAAAAACATTTTTTTTCAGAACTCTGACAATGATGACCTTCTGTGAAAGTTCCTAGTGAATATACGTGTGGTGTTGATGATGACGGGTATTATCATAGGGTTTGCGCTGACTGTATATGTGGTTTTGATGGTGATGACTGTAGTGATTGGTTTTGAAAGTTTCATGAGTGTGTTGTTGTTGATGGTGGCTGGCATGTGGTATGCTTGGGTTCATCAGGCCTCTGCGCCTGCATTTTTTTGGTGCATTTTGTAACTATGGTATGGCAGTACTTAGCACTCCACACAGTCAAAAAAATTGCTGCTGACAGAAATCATGTGAAGTTTAACATAGTTTTTATTCGTTTAACATGTCGAACAAACGAGGATTGATCTTTTGAAACTTTGGTACTCTTTTCACAGATTTCCTAAAAATCTAGCAGTGCATGGAGTTTGCTATGCATTTGTCTTTGTATTTGTGTCTATGGTCATGTTTACAATGGGTCATTGTGGTCACCTACCTGCGTTCTTTAATCTCATAATCCATTGGTAATCCTGAAACCCACTCCCCAACGTCTTGGCCATCTCACATGCTGCCTCTGAAGTTTGAAGTGAGTGATGATGAAGGGTGCATGGATATCATGTGTCAGATGGTAACAGTGCGTGGTGTGGCATAGTTAATGATGAGGGTAAGGGCTGTGATGATGATCCATGGAACAACAGGATTCATAGTAATCATGCGTACACTGTTGATGGTAATGATGCAGGGTTTATGGTGAACATGTGTGGTATTGATGATAACAATAATAATGCAGGGTTTATGGTGATCGTGTGTGGTATTGATGATGATGATGATGAAATAACTATAAGAAGCAGGAATCATGAGAAACATGCATGTTCATAGTGATCGTGATGATGATAAAACCAGAGTTCAAGGTAAATGTGTGTTGATGATGCAGTGTGTTGTGGCAGGGTTCATGGTGAATGTGTGTTGATGATGCAGTGTGTTGTGGGCAGGGTTCATGGTGAATGTGTGTTGATGATGCAGTGTGTTGTGGCAGGGTTCATGGTGAATGTGTGTTGATGATGCGGTGTGTTGTGGCAGGTTCATGGTGAACGTGTGTTGATGATGCGGTGTGTTGTGGCAGGGTTCATGGTGAACGTGTGTTGATGATGCGGTGTGTTGTGGCAGGGTTCATGGTGAACGTGTGTTGATGATGGTGTATGTTGTGGCAGGGTTCATGGTCAATGTGTGTTGATGATGCGGTGTGTTGTGGCAGGCTTCATGGTGAACGTGTGTTGATGATGCGGTGTGTTGTGGCAGGGTGAACGTGTGTTGATGATGCTGTGTGTTGTGGCAGGGTTCATGGTGAATGTGTGTTGATGATGCGGTGTGTTGT
Organism: Conus betulinus; assembly: GCA_016801955.1. Taxonomy (NCBI): domain Eukaryota; kingdom Metazoa; phylum Mollusca; class Gastropoda; order Neogastropoda; family Conidae; genus Conus; species Conus betulinus. The sequence goes on along the minus strand of JADBJO010008341.1, from coordinate 77,221 downwards.
GGGCAGGGTTCATGGTGAACGTGTGTTGATGATGCGGTGTGTGTGTGGCAGGGTTCATGGTGAACGTGTGTTGATGATGGCGGTGTGTTGTGGCAGGGTTCATGGTGAACGTGTGTTGATGATGCGGTGTGTTGTGGCAGGGTTCATGGTGAACGTGTGTTGATGATGCGGTGTGTTGTGGCAGGGTTCATGGTGAACGTGTGTTGATGATGCGGTGTGTTGTGGCAGGGTTCATGGTGAACGTGTGTGATGATGATGCTGTGTGTTGTGGCAGGGTTCATGGTGAACGTGTGTTGATGATGCGGTGTGTTGTGGCAGGGTTCTTGGTGAACGTGTGTTGATGATGCGGTGTGTTGTGGCAGGGTTCATGGTGAACGTGTGTTGATGATGCTGTGTGTTGTGGCAGGGTTCATGCTGAACGTGTGTGCGGTATTGTTGGAGTTGTTCCTGCCCATCAGTCAGAGCCTGGAGAAGCTGGAAAAAGTGGACCTGGGCTACTCCTCCTCGGCAGCCTGTCGCCTCACCTACGACTTCGAGCCCTGTCTAGCTGGCGGGCAGATTGGTCAGTTTTTTTTTTTACTTTCTATGAAACTGAAATTTGTCAGATTGGTCAGTTTTTGCTTTTATGCGCTTTTTTTTTATGGTTTATTTACTTTCTATGAAACTGAAATTTTTCGGATTGGTTAGTTCTTGGTTTTGTGGTCTTGGATGGTTTGTTTACTTTCTATTCAACTGAAATTTTTCAGATTGGTTAGTTCTTGCATTTGTGATCTTATATGGTTTATTTACTGTCTGTTAAACTGGTATCTTTTCTGTTGACGTCATCAAAAGTCCTGTCTGTCATCTCAGTCCTTGCTTTGATGAGGTATATGGTGTGGTTGGATATTTGTGAGAACGGAGCACACAAACATGTGTCAGTGACAGGGAATAAACACATATTTTGAGCACAAAGAGCATTACCTTTGCACAGCCTATACCCCTCAGTTGTTCACCATCCCACACACTTGAGTTTATTCACACGTGCACGCATGCGTGCGCACACATACACATGCACACACACACACACACACATACACACACACACACACACACACACACACACACACACATACATGCTGTCATCAGTTGTCAAGGCCAAAAACCGTGTTTATATAAATTTTCTTGTTTGCACTTGTAAATTTCAGTGTTATACATGGTGAAAATAAAGTAGCAATTTGTAAATGGCACCTACATCATGGTTGAGTGGTCCATGGTGAAGAGCGTGGTGGCCTGTTGAAAATGATTTCAGTGTCAAGTAAAGGGCAGGGCTCGAAGCTTGGTGCACTACCCCCAGCACTGCAGGGCCAGCACAACTTCATCACAGAGTGCTTCCATCTCACACAGCGTGCCCTTGGCATCACCATTGTCCCAGCCATCAAACACCTCAACAAGATGCACAGGTAGGTGGGGCAGATGTGGCAAAAGTGCGATAGAGGGGAATGCTCATGCACAAGACTTGCATGCACACACAGACAAGCGCACACATGCATGCATGCAAATGGACACAGATACAGACACACATTTACACACACACGCGCCCAAACAGAGGTACACATCATGCACATATGCACGCATGCATGCACACACACACACACACACACACACACACACACACTGAGAAAATCATACACATTATAGCTACATATTCATATGAAAAAAATATTCATTGAATGATGCATGGGTGAATCACTATTTGTCGGTTGATGTGAAAGATTAGGGGGTCAAAGTGATAGGAGGAAGTATAGGCATAGGCACATATACACATACGTGCACACACACAGACACATGCACAGAAATACACATACTTACACAACATGCACACACACGTATGCTCACAAACACACGCAGACACATGCAGGCTTTTTAACCCTCTTGCATTCGCATTTTTCAGCCCCAAACTGCTCCTAGTATTCGTTTTTTTTTTTTTTTTTGTGTGAGAAATCAGTGGAATGCGGTCAGTTCATGACCCAACTTCTTTTGAATGAATCATTTCCCACATCCCATACTACTGCTAAGATTTCCCTGGACAACTCTCAAGGATGGCCATTCATTTTGGCCAGCCTTGACGTAAAACAAGGTTGCAGTGTGAGGGAAAGTAACGCAGCACATGCGGCTGGTTGTGGCTGTAACAAACACCAGGGGAGACGAACAGAGCAGCCAAATATAGGCGAAACAAATGCAAGAGGGTTTAAACAGACAGACACATGCACGCACGCGCGCGCGCACACACATACATACACACACACACACACACACAGAGAAAATCCTAGACATTATTATATATTTTTAAGACAAATATACGTTGAAGGATCAACCGTGTTAAAAGACAAGGCTTTTCAAATCCACTTTTACCAGTTGTATCCAAGACCAGAGGGTCAGAGTAAGGAATTATTTACTCTGCAGAAGTCATGAAGAGAATAACAACACACCAGCCACTGTGGCAAAGTGGTTAGCATCTCAGACTAGGGGCTAGGAGGTGGTGAGTTCAGTTCCCATCAGAGCCATTTGTTTGTAGAATTTTTCTGCCCCAAACTGGCTCCTACCCAGAGCTGAGTTTGCTACTGGCCCAGTTTGGAAGACTGGGACCACATAGTCGAGTTTCACACCCACTTAATGGATGTGCGTCTGAGTGTTGTACAGATTTCTTGACTAGGCGTCTGTATCTCTCAGGCTAGATACACATAGCAGAAAATCTGACAGCAGTTGATTAAGAGAGATGGTGGTTGGTTAGTCACTATGGCACCCTCAAGGAAGCCAGAGACTCACCTAAACACTAGGATTCACAACTTATTGCTCATTATGAGGAAAAAATAAAGAACCTGACCGGTCATGAGTTGGTAACAACAAACTTCAAGGGAGATCACTTTGGGAATGCAAGTGTCAGGTGATAATTAGGGTATGGATTTGGCTCCCTTCTCCCTCAAAAAATCTGTTGGGCATACTGATTGGCTTGAGCAAGATTATCGCCAGGTAGGAGTGAGTACTTCTTTAGACAGGTAAGTATGTCTAGAAAATGCATTTAATAAGAAAATTACTTTTTTTGTGTTGATTAATCTGTGTATTTATCATTCCTTGTAGAGTGATCTCTTGCATTTTTCCTACAATCATGCTCATACTGGGGCTATTTTTTTTTGTCATTACTACGGTATGCTTACAATGGTTACCATCGTATGGTATGTTTTACTGTCCTTGTATCTTTACCTTGTAGTATTCATTCATGTTAAGTGTTTTCCTCTTTGACAGTCATTTTAACAGCATGATGGAACAAGTGAAAGACATCAACAAGGCTAAAGAGGAAGAAGTCCATAATCAGCATGTGGTATGTATATGTGTGTGTGTGTGAGTGTGAGTGTGTGAGTGAGTGAGAGTGAGTGTGTGTGTGTGTGTGTGTGTGTGTGTGTGTGTGTGTGTGTGTGTGTGTGTGTGTAAGTGAGTGAGTGAGTGAGTGACAGAGAGAGAGAGAGAGTGTGTGTGTGCGTGTGTGTGAAAACGTGTAAGTGTGAACATGAAATGTGTCTGTGGAAGTGTATGTGACTTCATGTACAATTGTATATTATGTGTGTGTGTGTGTGTGTGTGTGTGTGTGTGTGTGAACATGTGTAAGTGTGAACATGAAATGTGTCTGTGGAAGTGTGTGTGACTTCATGTACAATTGTATATTACATGTGTATGTGTGTAACTGTGGATGCAAGGATAATATTGTTCTGAAAACTATGTTAGTTCCCTGGTCCTCTCTTTTTTTCTTTTAAATGCATCTTTTGATGGAAGGATGAATGTGCTTAACCTAACGCCCACGACTCGCTTTATCAACAGCTCATAAGTGCGTGCTGGGAAACCTGTCTGTTGGACACTGAACTGGTCTACAGCATCACCATGTTCTACATCAGCCAGGCCAAACTCCTGCTGAGGACTGTGGACAGCATTGCCGAAGTGAGACTGACGGACAAGCAGATGCATTGTCATTATCTGCTGACCTGCCATGTGTGGAATGTACAAATGGAAAAGGAAAAAATGGGAAAAATTAGAGGTTGGAGGACAAAAACGAAAAAGTTCATGCTACAAGATGTACTAATCAGTCAGATGCTGAGATAGACTGTCCATTTTGTCATGGTATTTTTAAGAATGAAATACCTCTTCTACTTTGTTGCCTTGCCCATGACGATTTGAGAAAACAGTCATACCTGAGATGTATGCCAGTCATCTATCCCTGTTCCAGTTATTAAACCTTCTAATGGTAGAAATAATAATAATCTGGTGCAAAAGGTTTTCTTTCTTTGTGTATAAAGCTTTTAACAGACGGACATATTTATATGAAACGATTAACTTAAGGTAACTCTAAAATCTGTATCCTGCCACACTTCTTTGATGTGAGTGTTGACCATGTGTATTGGCCTACAGTCTAACATTAAAACATATTGTCACTATCATTCTTAGTAGAAAAAAAAAAAAGTAAAAATGCATGTATAGTCAAGCATGAAAATGGATCACTGATATATGTAGAACTTGCCCCTTTCCAAGTTCAGGCCAGAAATCAGCTTTTACGCCCCCAGAAATGATGTGGTGTTCATTTCATGCTGAGAAAAAATGTTCCTCTTTCTCTTGAGGTGCCACTTTTCAGGCGCCGCCTGGAAAAACCAGCCTATAAAGAATCTGAAAATAGCTTTTTGGTGGAGTTGTTGATAGTTGACAAACTGCCTTTAACATTATCCTTTCAAGGGCCCCATTTTTTTTTTTTCAGCTTGTAAACAATGGAGAAGTTACTGACTTGCACTCAAGTTCAGATGGTGGAAACCCGAGTTAGCCATTGTTAAGAACATCTGTTCTTTTCGCAGTATATGCTCTTAGGTCTGTAGTTCGGTCACATATCAGCAGGTACGGACAGTGCTGATAAATTTTGAGAGAAGACTGAAGATGTTTCCTTTCTCAAGTCAAAGATGAAGGAAGGAAAAATGGTCTGGGCTTATTGAGTGTTATGATCAAGGAATCAAGAATAAATTTGGATTAAGGAAATGGCACAGATTGTCATCTGGCTGAACCTCCTTCCCATCTTCCCCCCTCAGCTTGCGCAAACATTTCGAAGGTCAGTGCTCCCTCCCGCTTCCCCCCCCCCCCCCCCCCCCCCCCCCTTCACCTTCCACACTTGTACTTTCCAGCCTGGAAAATAGAAAATCAGTTTTCACACGCACACTTGCGCACACATGCAGGTGTGCATGCGCATGCACGCACGCACACATGCACAGGAGTTAGCTTTGGCTGTTTTTGTAAAACTTTGCTTTGGTTTGCCAGTTCAAGAACTGGTTGTGCAATGTTTTGTCATCTGCAAGGAACATTGATCATGAGTAAACTATTTCTACCCCCTCTCACATCCCCTATCCACCATCTTCCTTCTTCCTTTTCCTGCTTCCTCCTCTCCCATGCACACACACATATGTACATGTTGTATATACACACACATTCTTTCTCGCTGTCTTACACTCTCACAGGATACATTATAAGAAAAAAAGTCTCTCTAAAAAGGCTGAAGAATGAATTTACTGTAGGTTAGTTCTTCCAATTTTTTTTCTCCTTTATTTCACACATGCCTTCCTTTTAAAAAAACAAACAAAAAACATGCATAATATGTCTATAACTTATCTTTTTGATGCATTTCCCTTTCACAGATGTTGGCAAAATTGATACATTGCATTTTCTTCTCTCTCTCTCAATCTCTCTCACTTTCTCTCACTCTTCTCTCACTCTCTCTCTCTCTCTCTCTCTCTGTCAGTCTCTCTCTCTCTCTCTCTCTTTCCCCCCCCTCTCTGTCTCTCTCTGTCCAAGATCTGACCAGCGTGTTGTGCTAATGCGTAGGTCAAACATCTGCTAAGTTGTACCCATGAGACCTTGAATTCTCTGATCTTAGTCATTAATTCATTTATCCATCAGCTCTAAATCATGTGCAGTGTGGACTCAAAATTAGCGGATGTGGTGAAGCGTATATGGACAAATCCACACGCGCAGTGACGTCTCCTTGATAGAACTGAAACTCTCTCTCTGCACAGAAGCATGGGAAGAATGAGGAGGAGGCGCAGAGAGCTCAGCAGAAGGCGTTGTCAGTGGTGCCAGAGTTCTGCATGAAGGACATGGCCCAGTGGTTCACCTTCTTGGCCAACACCGTGCTGCGAGTCAAGCCCAACGCCACCAAAGGCATCACGGTGCGAACTGCTATGCTGGATCAGTGTTGTCTTTGATGATCCATGTGTTGTCAGTGATGGTCCATGTGTTGTCTATGATGGTCCATGTGTTGTCAGTGATGGTCCATGTGTTGTCAGTGATGGTCAATGTGTTGTCAGTGATGATGGTCCATGTGTTATTTATTATTGTCCACATGTTGTCAGTAATGGTCCATGTGTTGTTAATATTGTCTATGTGTTGTCAGTAATGGTCTATGTGTTGTTAATTATTGTCCAGGTGTTGTCAGTGATTGTTCATTTGTTGTCAGTGATTGCCCATTTGTTGTTCAGGCAGTGATGAAGTTTCAGAGCATATGTGATCCTTATCCATCTTTGTGCATAAACAAAGGGGTAGTGGTTGTATGTTGTAAGTTTTGTATGTAAATGTGTATGTGTGTTTGTCAGTTCTATGGGCCCATCGGTACACTTGCCTTTACACACACACACACCGGACACAAGCATGCGTACGTGCACAGACACATGCCACTCACACACATACACACACACACACACACACACACACACACACACACACACACACCGGACACAAGCATGCGTGCGTGCACACATACACCACTCACACACACACACACACACACACACACACACACACACACACACACACACATACGCACACACACATACGCACGCACACACACACACACACACACACACACACACACACACACACACACACCTGAATACACATCCAAACATTCTTAACACTTGCATGTTCACACACATGCATACTGTAGTTTGTGAGGTTGGCAGGTTGTGTGTGTGTGTGTGTGTGTGTGTGTGTGTGTGTGCGCGCGCATGCCCCCGATGCACTTCAATCAGTGGACGACTTGAAACATCTTTGGCAAACATATGCAGTCTTTGAAAACATTTGGTTTTGCCATTCATGAGCTCTGTAAACTTCTGTCTGTGTAATCTCATTGTTTTAGCAGTTCAGCTAGTGATTGGCAGATGTGAATGTTTCCACAATGTCGGATTACTGATTTATCTTTAGTGTTTGTGTCTATGTTTGCTTATTCTATTATTTTCACTTACATTTGAGGGATTTAGTTGCAACCTGAGGTGACTGCAGGCAGAAATCTAAACAAATCTTAAAAAGTTTGTGCAATAAATCCACCAAACATGTACAAACGAATCACAAGACGACACGATGTGTTTCGACTTCCTAGATCTTCTTCAGGCAAGACAAACAATGCTCAGGACAACGAAAATGAAGAAAGAGCAATCATAGATCTTGTGCCGAATTTGACAGTGTAAGTAATTAAGCTTTCTTCATTTTCGTTGTCTTGAGTGTTCTTTATCTGGCCTGAAGAATACCTAAGAGGTCAAAACGTGTCATGTTTTGTATTGTAATCATTTGTTCATGTTTAGCAGATTAAATACATAATTTTTTTAAGATTTGAAAGATTCATTGTTTGATTTGCTATTTACCTTGTTTCTGTACCTGATGATTGAAGACCTCAGTGTCTGACCAAACAACAGATAGCCTTTGTTTCTGTATCTGATGATTGAAAACTCAGTGTGTGACCAAACAGCTGACAGCCTTTGTTTCTTTACCTGATGACTGAACACCTCAGTGTATGACCAAACAGCTGACAGGCTTTCTTTCTTTACTTGATGATTGAACACCTCAGTGTCTGATCAAACAGCTGACAGCCTTTGTGGACTGCTGTGTGATGCTGTTGGAACGGCCAGACCGATATATTGAAAAAATAATTAAACCACCATTAAGTTATGTTTAAAACTAGCATACTGCAAAAAAAATCATAGCTCTAGCTTAATTTGTTCCCGAGTTATGATCCGTTAAGATTTGTCGAATTTCCGTCACAGCCAATTTTGTTCGGAAGGCCTACTTTGACAGGTCCTATCATGACAAATACCTAACAGAAAAAACTTAACTTTTGTTTGTGGACTTAAAGTACAGTACTGTAATAGAAAACCAAATATGAGTCAACCACTACATGTATGAACAGAGATATGATACATCAAAAACTGCTTTTCATGCAGTTTGAACGAGGGCAAAAATGCACAATGTGTCAAATTCAAGGACAAAATAATTTTCAAAAATGAAAGTTATATCCTTTGAAAACTACATATATCTTGTCTACTTAACATATAGATAAAGCCCAATTTTTTTCAGGATGCTAATCAAATATTTTGTTTGCTTTTAAGGACCTCTAATTTGCTTAATCATGCAAAATGGGCTGCGACGGACATTTTGCTAACTTTTAGAACACAATCCTCAATAACTTCTGAACCCCAAAAGATATCAGCATGAAACTTTGCCACAGTGTGAGAAATGCATTTTACTTGTGGAAAAAGTCACAATTGTTGTTTTTCATGAGATATGATTAGTAATATATGAATTAAATTAACAACAATTTTACAGAAAAATAGAAAAAAATGACACACCAGAGCCTTACCGAACACTGATGCTGGTTGTTGCACTCATATTTTAAAACAAATAAAAGTTATTTTCACATTTCTTTCTTGCAGCAGAAGCTTGAAGCTGTAGAGAAATGATAAATTTCCAGACATTGTTAACAAGTATGAAAATGGGAGAGGGGGGGGGGGGATGGTTGATGGCGGGAAGCATCAAATGTCCACAGAGTTCTGAAGTGAGTGTGCTTGTTAACAAGCAAATCAAAGTGTCAATGTGCCATGTTCTGCCAGATGATGAAATTGGAGCAATACTGATATCATTTCCACTGGCAAATACAAAGTTTCTGTGGACTTTCCACTTGTCCGCAACTTTTGGCCAGGCAAATGTTGTTCGCCTTATGTTGCATCTTTGCATGAAGTGGATGTTTCCCTCTTCTGGGGAGATTACTTCAACCACTTCACCAATATAAAAGTCATCATCATAATGGACAGCCACCATATCTCCCAACTTGCTAAACTGGTAGGCGGTGAAAGATGGCTGGAGATCCTCGGACTGTGGGCTTGAACTGTTTAGAAGCTCCTGGTGATTCTCCTCTGGATCATCTGAAAAATGTAACACTGGATCATCTGTTAAAATGTAGCACACACACAAAAAAGCATTATGTGTATAACAACTGTTTCAACAATTGAAACATCAGTAATATCACTGAGTGTATGGATATCTACACCATGTGTGTTTATACATTAATCATGACATAATTTTAGCTGTATACATGGGGATGTTTTCTTGATTATGCAGTGTTTCCTTTCAGAGAGAGAGAGAGAGAGAGAGAGAGAGTGTGTGTGTGTGTGTGTGTGTGTGTGTGTGTGTGTGTGTGTGTGTGTGTGTGTGTGTGTGTGTGTGTGTGTGATATCTGCATTTTATCTACATTTTCTTTCATAAACTTGATTATACATTGGTATGTCTGTTTTTCTGGTTGTCTCTCTTCATTGATATATTTTGTTAAAATATTTTGTTTAAATGTGTAATATGTGATGCTGGTTATACTGGACGTATAAAAGTAAAATGTAATTTTAAGTCTTTTTTTCAAACACACACACATACAGTGACACACCCCTCTCTCTCTCTCTCTCTCTCTCTCTCTCTCTCACACACACACACACACACACACACACACACACACACACACAAACAAACACTGAAACAGGTACATTTTACAAACATTAGTTAATGCGTACACCTGACAAAAAAAAAAAAAAAAAAAAAAGTTACCCCCCCCCCCCCCCCCCCCCCCCCCCCATGCCCAACCCAAAAGACTGCATTTGTTCAAGAACTTCAATTGTTGCTTGCATGATTGTTTGTCACTAAGGTGTATGTATGTTTTAGCTAGTAAGTATGCAAACTTGACAAAATAAGGTACATTTGACATGCGCACAAAAACAGTGTGTGCATTTGTAGGTGCCTGTGCTGAATGTGTGTGTGTGTGTGTGTGTGTGTGTGTGTGTGTGTGTGTGTGTGTGCATGCAATTTTTTAAAATGCTTGATAATCATCCCAAATTTCCATAGGAATCCAAATATAAGGAATGCATTTCCCTTTTCCAGCCCACTAGATATTCATGATATCATAAACACTGATAATAATTATACTAATTTAAAAGACTTATGGACAGAGAAAAAGACAATAATTGTACAGCTAGAGGCGTGAAAAGAATATGAAATTGATAAACTCATAGTTAAATACACAAATCGTACTGTTTAGTGCTTTCACTTCAGTGTCAGGTGCTGCTTATGCAAACAAAGGCTTGAACTTGAAACAGTTGAAGTCAGTATTAACTGTCCAAGCAAGGGTTAACCGAAAAATAGTTGAACAATGGGTCTAACAACAATCGAATTGTATGAATTTGAACTGTAACAATTAATCCAGAAATAGGTCTGGGCCTACTTTCAATCAAGACTCCCGACTTCGTTGTAGTTGATCGTTTCGAGTCAGTGAATGTCAATAATTGAGTTACTCCCCTTGGCATCACTCGATCGGCTACTAGTTTGTTGTTTTTACGGACCAAAAACACAACAATCCTACACACAAAAAATACACTAGAAAAGAAAAAACCATAAACTTTTCGATTACTAAAGACAAATGTGCTAGGTAAGTCATTTATCAACGGTATTTGTTCAAAACAAGTTACCAATACACTACTTCCGGTAGTACTCGAAATGATCGCGGCTAACATTCTCAAGGTGGCCTGTTTTTATGCAGATAACTACTAATCTAAAGAAAAATACTGAATAAATTGTGATAGATAAACTTAAATCATACGTAAGTGTTATAATGGACAATTCTTACCGAGTTCCTTGCGGAAAATCTCCAGATCTTGCTGTGCAAAGTTTGAGTCGATGCGCTCCATCTTTCGTGTTGAATCAACATGTGCCGGGAAGGAATGTGTTTCACAAGACGCATGTTTTGATTGGCTGAATTAACTAGGACAAGCCATGAATACATTAACCTCGTACCTCATTCGAAAGGGTACGGCTTGTGCTTCATTCCGACACCATGAAACATGCATTTTAAATCGTTTTTTCCGTCCGAAATTCACAAAAATCGGCATGGATGTGACTTTAACTTCATCCTGTGATTTCATTAGACCAGCATTCGATTTTCCCCCCAGACCGTTAAAATCTACGTTTAATTCCCCTTATTTTGATACCAGATACATGTGTGAGTGTGTCTGTACCATTTAATCTTTGGTAGGGAAGCACAGTGTGTCAAAACCGACTCGACACAGAATCGCCGCGGGCGCTGGACACGGACCGAAAGTGAGCTGAACACACACCTCATTCTCTCTTAGATATTTATTTCTTCACACATCATTCACACTTAAACAACACTCTCGTTGAAAAGAGGAAAGATTGAACTTTATTTTGACATATTTTTCAAAGCAAAACATTAAGTCTGTTTTCTTGAAATTATTGATGTATGTCTGTGTATGTGTGACAGTGTTTGATGTTTTTTTTTTTCACTGTGTGTGTGTGTGTGTGTGTGTGTGTGTGTGTGTACTTCCCTCCCCTTCCTCATTGTGTCTTACTTTTCTTTATCTCTCTGTCTTTTTCTGTCTCTCTTTTTTCTGTCTTGTGTATTTTTCTCGAAAAAAAGGTCATGATTATAGATAAAACACACAACTGTGTGATCGATCTCAGGGGTCGCAGTGGTTGGGCAGTGGGGGGATGTCGGACCTGGCGGCCATGGTCCACACCTGTCCATCGGCACAGACCAAGCTGGGGCCGGCCCTCCTCAGGACTTACGTCAATGTGGATGTTGTGGAGGGGCTGGATGTTGACAAGGATTCCTTTGACAAGTTCAATACCAGGTTAGTTGAGGGGGAATGGATTTTGATTTCTAGGTATTGTTGGCCTGGCTGCTTTGTTTGCATGTTGTTCACTGATCATCAAACAGTCTGTTTATTTGTCTTTTATTTCAGTGCTTCTCTTTTATCCTATAGGTCAGTAATCTTATTTCAGGAAAACACAGTATTTGTATTCATATTCAGAACCTGTTGTTTCACTGTCTGCATATGAATTTACGTATGTATTTTTCCTCAAGTATGTTAATGTATCACATTCATGTCTTTTTAGTTTGTGTCTTTTGATGATTTTACAGACATTCACATTTTTTTCCATTGTAATATGTATGGTTTAGATCCAGCTGACAGTCACAAATGAACTACAGGCATTCACACACTGCACAGGGTTACAGACACCCTCAAATCAGCATATTAGGATTGCGTGGTGTAAACAGTCAGTGCGACAACTAGTCTTGGAATTTATTATGGCTTGTCTCTGAGGCTGTCCATAGCAGCACAAAGCCAGTCCTGTAGTATGCTTGGTGTGACTGGTATAAATCAGACTTGCTTGTTTTTCATTTGTGTGTTCCAGCTATCCTGTGTCTTATCTATTGAATTCTGAATAGGATCCAATCCAAAAACAAAAACAAAAAAATCTGAGACTGTCCATTCTTTTCCAGAAATCTTCAAGTTCAATGTCTTGCCCAATACTCACTGTGCCAAGGATGGTATCAGAAGCACTTGTTCTGGCATCCTTTTGTTGGGGTTGCAAAATCTTTTCTTGAGTTCTGGGTTTACATTGCTCTTCTTCCTTAATAGCCCTTGTTAGGCAGTGCCTGTTGGGGATTAGCCTCAAGGCAGCTGAACCTGGCTCGCCTGGAGATGTGAAAATGTTCAGCTGCTTTTCTCTCTTCAGATATTTGGTTTCACTTTCATCTGTTTCGTCAGTTATCACCAACTTCAAAGAGTTTCATTCACATTGGCATATGTTTTTTTTTTTTGTTTTTTTTTTTTGATTTGCTGCTTCATCTCCCATGCGACTTGAACGGCATTGCACTCATGCTGCTCATTCTGGTCTCCCATTCAAGGCCTCAGCCTGGCCTGTCCCACCACAGCCCTGGCACTAGCAATCCTAAAGGAGCAATGCTATGTCACCAGGAGGCAACCAACCAGATGAGACACTGCACTAGTATCAAGTCATTTGGTGGTGTTCAGTGGTGTCTGTGTAGATCCAACATATGCAGGACAGATCAGATCTGTGTGTTTTCTCCAGTTTCTTGAACATAGTTTAACGAATTCTTGGAAATGTTCACTAGGTAAGAGAACTCTTCTTTCAACCTTTGCAGAGGTGTGTGCTTTCCTGAACGCCCTTGTTGTATTTGTGGGACTTCTAGATGCAGTCGTCCGACTTGACTGTGAGGAGTCTTTGTCCAGGTTCAGGTTCAAGGATCGCCCCAGGGGAGCAGCTGTTCACTGACTGTTTGGTGATGTGTTTTTCTGTGCAGGGTGCAGATTGGTCAGCTGGTGCAGAAATTGTGGTCACGAACTGACTGCCGCGTCTCCATCATCAACCAGTGTGGAACTGAGATGTTTCAGGTAGGGTCACAACCGGTATCATCACTGTCATTTATATCTGTTGGAATATATCAGAATGAGAATGTAAACGTAATCTAAAAGTAGTGTTATATCAGTTACTGTAGTTCTTCAAGCTATCTGGCACTTGACAGTGCCCTTTTTTTTTGTTTGTTTTTTGTTTTAAGGAGACTCCAGTCATAAGATGATTTTTGAACATAGAACACACTTTTTTCTATGTTCTGTCTGATAAGACATACTGGTTCTGCTGCCTACAGAACCAAAGCTATTGCTCCTCTTCAGGGTCTTGCCATTTAGCACACTGATTTTGGAGTTTGGTAGAATTGTTCTCTTGTTTCTATTTTCTGAACAATTGGTTTGTTTACTTTCTATTCAGAATTAGCCTTTCAGTTGGTTTGCTTGTAACCACATCTGTATACTTCAATAATGATTGTTGTTGTGGCTGTGGATCTATGGCAAGTGATTGTTGTGGCTGTGGATCTATGGCAAGTGATTGTTGTGGCTGTGGATCTATGGCATGTGAAAAGGTGTTTACCACAGTCATATTTTGACTTTTGTTACAGTAAATTAAAGAGTAACGTGCGTATTCCTGCAGTTTGCACATGCTGTATATCTAATACAGTATGCAAATGTATCTATGCTTGGGCACATACCTATGACTATCATCTATTTGTAGGATTGATATGCAGCAGATGATCCACGCTTTTAGCTATGTCAACACAGACAGTGAATGTGGCAGCAGATTCAAAGCTTGAACTGGATACCCAGTGTTACTAATCTTTCTTTTGGAGATTTTTGAATGCAGGATGATTTAGTCAAATTTTCAGGGGAAAAAAAAACATGTAACATTGTCATTATGGTAGTTTTACCTTTGTTGTTTATTTCTGGCTGCATTAAGAATTGACTACATTCCAGTTGTGAACTTTCTTATCCCCATTTTGTTAGCTTTATTATGTATTTTTATGTTTATATGTTTACATATTGTCTTTCAAGAATGTGTTACTTCAGATGGTATCTCTTTTCCACGTTTGAATTAGAATTAATAGTCACCTGTTATCTGCATGCTTTTTTTTTTTTTAATTGATCATTGTATTCGTGGTGTGTGGGCATGTAGAATTTCTTGGACTCAATCTGGACACGCTGCTGTATATGCTGCATGACAGCCTGAGTCGTCTGGCCAATGTCAAGAAGATCGAGACCCTCAAAGCCAATGGTAAGGGAATCATCGAACATTTGACATGATAGCCTGTTGAATTGAAATACATGGCTGTTTGTGGAGTGTACCTTAGGCTTGAAATCAGGCAAGTTCTGGATGTTTTTAAGCAGTCTGTTCGCTTATAATAGTGGTGAAATAAAGTAGAATTTTCAGGAAATCTGCTTGAAAATGATCAGATAAGCATTCACTTAGCAGGGCAAGTGAAAAGAGAATAGTATGATAGTGTGTGTTCGTGTGTGGGGGGGGAGGGTGGGTGTGGGGGGAGAGGAATGGGAAGTTTTGTCATGAAATTTTAGAAATGAAAGTTAAGTGTTCCTGTGTTTGGAAGAGAGGGGGGAGGGGGTGTTTGCTTGCTTTTTTTTGTTTGTTGTTTTATCTCTGTTTGACATAGACCCAGAAAATGCAATTTTTTCAGCATCTAATTTCTTTTGAGGTGTTGTTCACTCCTGTCTTGCAACTGTTCTTTTTGTACATGGATGTCTGTCTCCTTCTCTTAATATTTCTCTCTCTCTTTCCCCTCCTCCTCTTTCTCTGTCCCCACTCCCCTTTGTCCCTTCTCTGTTGTAGACTACACACTTAAAAAAAAAAAAAGCTCAGAAAGTTGTGTCTTCTTTTCATGTATTTTTCTTTCGGGTTTCTTCCATCAGCAAAGACTGTTAATCTAAATAACAGAATTTATATAAACGTTGCGACCTGTCTTGTTTTTTTTGTCAAATCTGATTCCTGTCTGTAGCGTGTTCGGCACAGATGATGGAGGAAAGTTTGGTTGTTGCGCAGAGGCAGAATGGAAAGCCCTGTCCAGAAGGCAGCAAGCAGAGAAGGATCAGTTCCTGAGGAATGAGGAGAGAGTGGGCTCCGGATTTATGAGACAGGTGAGTGAGCCAGCTGCTGCAGGGCAGTGGGCATGTCAGCTTTTGCCATGAGGTGACGTCATTACCCTTCTCCTGCCTTCCCCTCCTCCTCCTCACCCTTCTCCTACCTTCCCATCCTCCTCATCACCCTTCTGCTACCTTCCCCTCCTCCTCATCACCCTTCTCCTGCCTTCCTCTCCTCCTCATCACCCTTCTCCTACCTTACCCTCCTCCATACCCTTCTCCTACCTTCCCCTCCTCCTCACCCTTCTCCTACCTTCCCCTCCTCCTCCTCACCCTTCTCCTACCTTCCCCACCTCATCATCACCCTTCTCCCTTCCCCCTCCTCCTCCTCACACCCTTCTCCTACCTTCCCCTCCTCCATACCCTTCTCCTACCTTCCCCTCCTCCTCACCCTTCTCCTACCTTCCCCTCCTCCTCCTCACCCTTCTCCTACCTTCCCCTCTCCTCCTCACCCTTCTCCTACCTTACCCTCCTCCATACCCTTCTCCTACCTCCCCCTCCTCCTCACCCTTCTCCTACCTTCCCCTCACCTCATCATCACCCTTCTCCTACCTTACCCTCCTCCTCATCACCCTTCTCCTACCTTACCTCCTCCATACCCTTCTCCTACCTTGCCTCTCCTCCTCACCCTTCTCCTACCTTACCCTCCTCCTCCTCCTCACCCTTCTCCTACCTTACCCTCCTCCTCCTCCTCCTCACCCTCTCCTACCTTCCCCTCCTCCTCACCCTTCTCCTACCTTCCCCTCCTCCCCACCCTTCTCCTACCTTCCCCACCTCCTCCTCACCCTTCTCCTGCCTTACCCTCCTCCTCCTCCTCTCACCCTTCTCCTACCTTCCCCTCCTCCTCCTCCTCCTCACCCTTCTCCTACCTTCCCCTCCTCCTCCTCACCTTCTCCTACCTTCCCTTCCCCTCCTCATCCTCACCCTTCTACCTTACCCTCCTCCTCCTCCTCACCCTT
This sequence comes from Conus betulinus, assembly GCA_016801955.1. Lineage (NCBI taxonomy): Eukaryota > Metazoa > Mollusca > Gastropoda > Neogastropoda > Conidae > Conus > Conus betulinus. Next base: position 60,591 of record JADBJO010008341.1, on the reverse strand, counting down.
CCTACCTTACCCTCCTCCTCCTCCTCCCCCTTCTCCTACCTTACCCTCCTCCTCCTCCTCACCCTTCTCCTACCTTCCCCTCCTCCTCATCACACCCTTCTCCTACCTTCCCCTCCTCATCCTCACCCTTCTCCTAACTTCCCTCCTCCTCCTCACCTTTCTCCTACCTTCCCCTCTCATCCTCACCCTTCTCCTACTTTCCCCTCCTTCTCACCCTTCTCCTACCTTACCCTCCTCATCCTCACCCTTCTAACTTCCCCAACTCATCATCACCCTTCTTCTACCTTCCCCTGCTCATCATCACCCTTCTCCTACCTTCCCCCTCCTCCTCCTCACCCTTCTCCTACCTTCCCCTCCTCCTCCTCACCCTTCTCCTACCTTCCCCTCCTCGTCACCCTTCCCCTACCTTCCCCTCGTCATCACCCTTCTACCTTCCCCTCCTCCTTCCCCTTCTTCTATCTTACCATCCTCATCATCACCCTTCTACCTTCCCCTCCACCTCATCACCCTTCTCCTACCTTCCCCTCCTCCTCACCCTCCTCCTACCTTCCCCTCCTCACCCTCCTCCTACCTTCCCCTCCTCCTCACCCTCCTCCTACCTTCTCCTCCTCCTCACCCTTCTTCTACCTTCCCCTCCTCCTCCTCCTCCTACCTCTCATCATCGCCCTTCTCCTACCTTTCCCTCCTTCTCCTCACCTTTCTCCTACATTCCCCCCCCTCCTCCTCACCTTTCTCCTACCTTCCCCCTCCTCCTCCTCGCCCTTCTACCTTCCCCTCCTCCTCCTCGCCCTTCTACCTTCCCCTGTTCCTCATCACCCCTTTCCTAACTTTCCATCCTCACACTGAATGTGTCTGGTCCATGTGTCAAAATGCGAAAGGCCTCTGGTCGTTTTCAAGTTGACTCACTGCATGCTACCAATGTTTTCCCCAGTCTGTCACCTCATACTTTCCCATTTGTTACTCACTGTAAACAAGATGTGTTGAAGTTTTGGAAAGGATTAGAAGCATGTCCATTGACTTAAGTGAAGAACTACGGACCTGATCTCCAGACTTCATCTTCTGGAGGCTAGCAGAAAGTAGACATAAATTGCATTCTGGTATGGATAACGTAAAGTTTGAGATAGCTGTGTTACCCACACTACAAATTTTATGTAAATTAGTTTGCTTCACCATTGGATGGTTGAAAACATGGTTTTAAGCTGTAAACATTGTGATTAAGCAAGCGGAAGGACCACTACAACATATATGTGAGCCACATTTCTGGATTTTTTTCTGTTGCGTCTTCATTAAATGTAATTTACATAGAAAGCTCTAATTGCAAAGTGCGGCAACTGCAGGTGGAAATCTAAACACATTTTAAAAAGTATTTATAAGGCTGTGCCGAAAAACGTAGACAAAACGAATCACAAGACAACACATGATGCGTTTCGACCTAGGCAAGATACTCAACACTCCGGATGTTCCTGTCCTGGAATGTTCTAATGGAGATGGTAAAATTCGACTTCCTTCATTCTTGAGTACTCCTAACTACACAACATGCTGCATCTTTTGTGTGGGCTGGGCAGAAACTAGGAACACAGACACTTCACCCAGTTTTTAGGGTCTTTCTGAAAGTTTCCCATTGAAAAACACGAGTGCTTTTACATTCATTTTTCTTACGAACAAAATAACCTTTGATTGGTCAATTCAGTTTTCTGTGCATATCGTGGTCAGTTACCCTCTTGAAGATTTCCCATGTGTGACATTTTTGCTGTTTGAAAAAAAGGTTATTTCAAACTTGTTTTCTATATATTGATATAGTGCCTTTATTTTTATGGATTTTACACTGTCACATTGATATGGTAAGCCAGGATATGTGACAAGATGCTTCTTACAGTCAAGGCTTGTTTTCTTTGTTTGGTAGGCTTGTTGTTTGTTTTTTCTTTTTGATCATTTGTTTATTTTCTTAAATTAGGTTGTAAATCAGATCATCAGAGTGTTTCCAGTCAGCATTGAATATTATGAAATATGTCTACATCAAGTTACGTTGTGTTCTGACATGAATATTTTGGGAAATTGTTAAGTCTTGGGGTTTTTTTGTGTGATGGTACTTTGATTTTAACCTCCAGGACCCCCTCCCAAATTTGGTCTTGATTAGTTAAAAATGTATCAGCTTGAATTTTGAATGTGTTCCAAATTAAGGATCTGGGATTAGCCCAAAAAATGTTGACATAGCATTTGTTCAGGTTAACATTTGAGTGCACTGTCACAGATGGTTGTGACAGCTTCAAGTTCAGATTGCCATCACTTTTGTGATTCTGCAAAATAGCATTCTCAACTCCACCCCCACCCCCCCACTCACACCCTAGGAAAACTGCCACTCAAAAATTTCTTGCTGTTATTTTGGTTAAGATCAAGTAGGATAGGGTCTCCAGTATGAGCTGGCATCATGTTGGGGTACACTGAACGGACCCTAACCAGCACGATCATGAGAGTTATAGCAGTAGTAGTAGTAGTGGTAGTAGTGTGTGTGTTTTGGGAAGAATACCGCCCTCAGCATTTTGATGCTCTGACTGGTTAATCAAATTAACAACCTTTCACAAGTCAACAGAATCATTAGCTGATTGATGTTGAACATCAAGTGAAGGAAGGAGGAATGCTTTGCAGGCTGATGCTCTTATGTTTACTTAATATGTGATGTTGATTAACAATAGCTGTGCTTGGTTTGGCAGCCAAGAAGACGTTGAAGTTCCTGATCTGGTCAGCCAGTCCGAGAAGGTCGCCCGCTGCTTCACCTGCCAGCCCCTCGCCACCAGGGCGGCTTCCACTGTGAGAAATGCATACATTGATTTACTTATTTATTCATCTACATTTTATTTTTTTTGCTTTTATTTATGTTCTTATCTATTAATTACATTTTATTTCTTTTTTTGCTTTTATTTATTTACTTATTTATTCATGTACAGTTTTTTTTTTTTTTTTTTTTGCTTTTACTTGTTTACTTATTTATTTATCTACATTTTATTTCTTTTTTGCTTTATTTATTTTTGCTTATTTATTCATGTACATTTTATTTGTTTTTTTGCTTTTATATGTTTACTTATTTATTTATCTACATTGATTTCTTTTTTTTTCTGGGAAAGGCAAATCAAATAACATTGAATTGGATTTCTGCTTCACCTTCCTTATTTCAACGTTGAGATTTCTCTCTATATACTGTCTTTCATGGCTCTCCTTAAATTAAAACTATAAAACCTGCAAGGGAATGTCCATCTGTGAAAAAAAAAGCACACACACACACAAACAGTGCATGGTGAGTGTGAGTTGTTTAGGGAAAAAGGTGGGAAAAAAATAGTATGGAAGCCCCACAAGTTAACACAGAAAAAAAAAGAGAAAAAAAAAAACAGGAAAGGAAAAATGGGAAGAAAACTGGAGACTGGAGTACCCTAAAACAAAACAAAACAAAACAAAAACCAATTAAAAAAAAAAACCCTGACTCTGTGTTTTAAGAAGTCCCCTGTTAGGCCCCTGTACTAATGACAATGAATGCTACATGATGAAGAAAGATCGACAAGGATTGCTTTGTGGTGGAGAAAGATCGACAATGATTGCTACAGGGTGGAGAAAGAGCGACAATAATTGCTTTGTGATGGAGAAAGAGCGACAATGATTGCTACATGGTGGAGAAAGATCGACAATGATTGCTACATGGTGGAGAAAGATCGACAATGATTGCTTTGTGATGGAGAAAGATCGACAATGATTGCTACATGGTGGAGAAAGATCGACAATGATTGCTACATGGTGGAGAAAGAGCGACAATGATTGCTACATGGTGGAGAAAGGGGGGACAATGATTGCTACAGGGTGGAGAAAGAGCGACAATGATTGCTACAGGGTGGAGAAAAGAGTGACAATGATTGCTACAGGGTGGAGAAAGAGTGACAATGATTGCTACAGGGTGGAGAAAGAGTGACAATGATTGCTACATGGTGGAGAAAGAGCGACAATGATTGCTACAGGGTGGAGAAAGAGTGACAATGATTGCTACAGGGTGGAGAAAAGGGTGACAATGATTGCTACAGGGTGGAGAAAGAGCGACAATAATTATTGCTATGTGGTGGAGAAAGAGCGACAATGATTGCTACATGGTGGAGAAAGATCGACGATGATTGCTACAGGGTGGAGAAAGAGATTGCACACAATAATTGCTACAGGGTGGAGAAAGAGCGACAATAATTATTGCTATGTGGTGGAGAAAGAACAAGCGAGTGTCTTCTCTGGAGTTGAGTCCGCTACACCCCTCTTGTAACGTTCTGATGAAAATATCAGCTGACCACTTCCACAAAACTAATAACAGGAATTGTTGTGGCGGGGACACTCAGGATTTGTGGTCAAGCACTGAGCTGTGTAGGAGATTATCTGACAATATTGAACTGGAAACAGAATGAGAAATTGATAGAGATGTATGCTTGCTCTTGGGAATTCATTTGATAATCGAAAGGCGGTTGTCAAAAGTGTTCTCTGAAGGTTTTTATAAGCAGTATATTTGGTTTTAATACAGTGTTTAATTTCTTTTTTTCTCTTTCAGGTTTACTTCCCACTTTTTCATGTAAAAAGATATTGTTTCAAGGAAAATATGATTGTAGCACATGATTGTAAAGAAAATAAAAGCTGATGAAAATGTCACTTTTGATTAACTGTTAAAGGCTTTGGAAACAAAGCACTCAGGAAGAAAACGGAAGCCAACTTGGCACATAGTTCGTTTTTCTTATAATAGGAAATCATATTTGTCTTTGTTTAAAGCAGCAATTTAAATTCTCTCTCTCTTCTTTTTTTTTCCCTCTCCTTGCATAGATTAATGGCTTCCTGGATTCACTGTGTGGTGCCAAGGCCAAGAGCTTCAATGTCAAGGACAAGGCAAAGTGAGTTCACCAGAAAGGATTTTTTCAAATCAAAGATTTTGGATTTTTCACATTTGTGTACAGCAGAAATTCATCCAGTGATTTGAACTGAAAGGTATAGTGAATTTTTTCTTCTTTTTATAAAGGAAGGTAAATGTATGAATTAGTAAAACAGTGAGAATCAACAGACAAGATAGGTTAGTGACTTCAGATCTGTAGATTCTGTTTTTTATTTTGTTATGAACACACACATACTCTATGATTTCCATGTGTGTGTGTGTGTGTGTGTGTGTGTGTGTGTGTGTGTGTTCACACTGCCAGGTCTCTCTCTCTCTCTCTCTCTCTCTGCATTTCTCTTATACTACCCCTTCCCCCAATCCCACAACTGATATGTAAGAAAACATGAGTGACATTATTTTGGCATGGAATCGGTTTCCTTTCAGTGTGTGCTTTTACCTATATGTGTGATGGGACATTGAACTCAGTTCCACGACTTCAGGTGCTCAACAACACTCACTGTAACCATTATCAGATACGAGTTCAATCCAGTGGAGCTGCTGCTGGACATAGTGAACATCATTCTACGCATCACCCTGGAAGACGTGTCTCGGACAGACGGCTACCTGGTTTCCATGGTGAAGGACCCTGACTTTGAGTTGGCCAATTTGGAAAAGGCAGAGTCGGTCATCGTGAGCAAAGGATTTGCCTCGGAGGACACCACTGACAAAGTGGCTCAGCTCGTAGAGCAGGTGAAACGCATGTTTCCAGTCTGTTTGCATTTAGGTGTATGCTGGCTGAGATGGTGCTACGGACAGACAGGGCTTGGGTCTGCAAGTAGTGACAGTCGCAGTACAGTCAGTGTCTGATCAGTGTAAATGTACGTTGATGCTTGCAGTAGATAATGAGCATTGACATGTGCAGTAGATGACATTCAGTGTCATAAGAAGGAAGTGATTGAAAAGATGCACAAAAAAAAATGTTGAAGGTGTGTGTGTGTGTGTGTGTGTGTGCTTGCTTGCTATTAGTACTGTTGAAGACCGGTATGTGTTGCACAATTCAGGTTTTAAGGGGGGAAAAAAAGCCTTCAAGTCACATATGCGGGGGGGGGGGGGGGGGGGGGGAGGGAATTGCAGAAGGAAGCGGGATGGAACGAGCTATCCTATGTACAATTGATTTATGTGAATGTCTTAAGGAGATATGTCAGTCATGTCTTAGACATGAAAAAGCAAAGTAAGTTACACATTGAGTTCTAAATTCCCTCTGTCCCTGATGGTGCAAAACCCACATTCTGGCACTGGTGAAAAATAATTTCAGATGCCTGTTTTTAATTCTTTTATGTTTGGGTTTTGTTTTTAATCTTTGACAAATATAATTCTTGGAACATAAATTGTGCCTTTTTTTCTCCAAATGCCTGCCGCCTGTTTATTCATCTGTCACTTCCTTTGTTCAGTCATTGATCTTCTTGTTTTATTTTTATGATTAGTGAATCTCAAGCACCCTTAAAGTGTCTCAGTCCCTGTTGTGGCTCAGGCAGTAGACATCTCCACTTATTTGCAGGAAAGTGCGAAAAACAAAACACATGCACATGCAGGCAGGCACGCACACACACACACACACACCCACCCACACACACACACACACACACACACACACACACACACACATACACTGTGATCCTTGGAACTAGTATCAAGACATGATTTCAAGCGAATGCTGTCCAAGGGAGGTAACTCACGCAGCACAGGAAATGGTTTCCTCTTGTGTATGGCATTCTGGCATTTGTGAGAAACATTGTTAAGGCAACAATGGTCAGTGGTATATTGCTCTTGGTGGTAGTGAGGTAGGGATAAGGATCCATTGGTGATGCGAATGGCTGCGTGATAAACATGGTGAAGAATATTCTCAGTGTTTTGAAAAACTCAAACAGGCCAAGCCAAATGCAAACACTGCCATGCTGAAATTGCTTGTTACAAAACCGGCAGACTCTGTAATCCAGCAGAATGTGAGATCATGTTTGTGTGTGTGTGTGAGAGGTTTAGAGTCTTATAGATAGAATCTGATTCAGTATACCTGGATTCAAAGGTGGTAAGAAGTGACTGATTTTTGTTTTGCTTTGCTTTTCTTTTCTTGACAATTTTCACATAACGTTAACAGAATCTAGAATGAAAAATTGAATGCGAAGATCACTGAAGTTTTATGGAAAAAAAATGAAAAAATGAAAGTGTATGAAATTAATTCCAAACCTTCATCTTCTGGGAGCTTTGCCCCCAGACCCACACAAGCAGTGCTGCCCCTTGACCCCACAGGGTAGCTAATCAGCCAGCCTCACCACCTTTTTCCTGGAAACACTCTCTTGCTTCGGTGTGTGTACTGCCCAATGTCTGGAAATATGCGGCAGGCAGCAGGCGTTTCATCAATGTCCACTGATGTATGTGATGGATACTCGCCATCAAGACCACTGGCTTCATGCATGTATCTGTGGACAGTACCTTTCACCAGTTGGGTGACATACATCGGTTGTAGTGGTAGCAGTACTTTATTTTAGGTCTTTTCACAAAATTATGTGGTATCAGACGTACAATGACTGTGTAGGTACGGAAGTTGGCAGCAGAACACTGCCCGGTCTTACCGTCGTTAGGGGACGACGAGAACAACTGGAGAGACGCCTTCGTCGACCTGGAGATCGACGAGGAGGAGCTGGAGAAGGAGTACACGTTCACTATGCAGGATCTGCGCTTCAGCTGTGCTCGCCTCCAGGAGTCCCACTGTTTGATCAGCAAGATGCAAGGAGGCTTTCGACCCCAGGTCAGGGGACGTTGAAGGCTGCTCTTCTCGTCACGATTGTGCTGTACTGTACTTTACTGGGTTGTATTGTACTGTACTGTACTGTGTTGTGCTGTACTGTACTTTACTGGGCTGCATTGTACAATGCTGTGCTATACTGTGCTGCACTGTACTCTACTGTGCTGTACTGTACTTGGTTGTACTCTCCTGTGCTGTGCTGTGCTGTACTCTACTGTGCTGTATTGTGCTGTGCTTTCCTTTACTGGGTTGTACTGTACTGTTCTGTACTGTGCTGTGCTGTGCGCATTTGATGTGATTCACTGTGTTGTATTGCATTGTGCTGTGTTGTTGTGCGTTTCATTGGCATGTGTTGAGTGGACTACATTACCTGCTTTGCTTTGGATTGTATTGGGTTATATCATATTCTTTTCTATGATAGCATATTACTTTCTAATCACATGAGACATTCTGTTTGAAGTTCAGGTCAGTTTCTTTGGTAGGGAGCTTATCATTATGGTCCAGTGCCAACACTTCATATTTTTGTTTATATTTGTTGTTGTTTTGTGTGTGTACCCATTTGTTTATCTGTCAAAGAGCACTTGTGCAGGGACAACTTTCTTGTCATGTTGGATTCTTTTTCTTGTTCATATATGTCTGTATTGATTAGGTATACCTGCTTGGCTTGGATATGAATCAGTTATCATGGAAGACAGAAAAATCCTGGAGAATCCACCATGCTAGACAGTCTCCTTATCTTAATGTGATGTATTTCATAGGGCTGGGATGGTGTATTGGAATCAGTTTGCATTCCTTTATAAAGCTGTGTTATCCAGACCACAACTTGAACAAGAACTGGATGCATATATATATATATATATATATATATATATATATGTATGTAATGTATAAGCAGTTCAGTGACCAGGGCTCCACATTTATTCTTTTTTTTTTCATTCAATTGTTCACAATGGCGGAGGTAGGAACATTTATTCTTTTTTTTTTCATTCAATGCTCACAATGGCGGAGGTAAAGAAAATTGATACTGTGTTTCTGTTGCTCTGTGTTATTGTGTGCTTCTCTGTTTAGTTTTGTTCAGCTTTTTCCCTCAGTGTGACATTTGGTTCCAAGCCCCTCATTTTTAAATCCCTTCATACACCGTCGCACCTGACGTCGTCCAGTCATGGTCCAGGCGTTGTATTTACTCGGGAGCTGTCGGCATCCATTTTCTTCAGGAAGCATAGCACAGCTGCTGGGACAGTATGATGGCATTCAGTGCAGCTTGTTCGGATCCAGCAATAATGATGATAATAATCATAACACAGCATTTTTTTAAAGTGCCTTGAAAGTGCTAACAATCCACACTGTCATGTACACACAAGGGGCTGCCTACCTGGGTAGTGCTGACAGAAGAGCTGCCTGCTGGAGCTTCATTCGGTGTTTTCCATGTCATCCTGTCAGTATCATTCACTCAGTGTCCTTATTTCCTTCATTTTTTCAGTTTCTCAGGCAGGGTGCATGCTATGTGTAACATGTCATCCGTACCAACGGCCAAACTGGCCTTCTCTTCCAAAAGTTAGTGATGGGATTTTAAGTGCGTGCAAGATGTTATGCATGTGTTCACACATGGAGCCTTGGTTTATAGTTTCATTTGAATGACTATTTGGGAAGTGGAGTCAGAAGCAATATTAATGCCAAGGGAAAAATCCCTCTGTACCAAAATGGCCCGGTGGAGATTCAAACCCGCAACCTCAGGATCACCAAGATTAAGAGTAGGGCGCTCTACCAACTGAGCTATTCGGCCTACCTACTCTAGATGACAGTTTGAGCGAGGGCTGTCCTCCAGAAGACCTCACCCCATATCTCTAAAGACAGTCTCCTTAAACTTGTCACACCACAGATGTTGACTTGCCATTGATATGGATAGGGGGGAGGGGCATTGAAACTGAGATCACTTTGAGAGCAAGGCTTGAAGGGCCACAGAAATAATAATTTGTGTTTTGTCAAGAAGCTGTATCTGCGTGCAGATAGTCCTTATATATACTTCAGTTCTTCTCGTAAAGTCATGTGACCAAAGGGCAAGGAGGATAATATTAAAAAATCAGGTTAGTTGGTGCAGACCTGAGATTTGCAAAACATGAAAAATATTTGGGAGCTTATTTTGCAGATCGCCGAAAGTCAAGGTGCTGATGAAAGAGATGAAACAGCTGAACACAAGCTTGCCGGTGAGCGCTGGAGCCAGCATCTATGTCCGACAGGTACATGCTCTTCCTGTGATTTTTATTTTGTATATTTATTTACTTTCATGGTTTTGGTAAACGTCTCGAAGTGCATGAGAATGTGGAAAATTGATGCTTAAATGTGAGCATGATTCTGCCAGCAATGTTCAGAATGCTTCTATCTTGCTGCTCTTCAGTGTTAATTCAATATTTTAAACTTGATAAAAGGAAGTTAAGAAGCATGTATTAAATTGAATATGGTTCTGTACTATGTCCCAGTTTATTTAATCAGGGGATGTCATGTTACTCTGGCAAATCAACACTAACGTTAAGAGGAAGAGTTATTGCCCTTCAGTTGCCTGGCTGACTTGCAAGTTCTTTCACTGCTTTTTCATATGTTCATTTCTTTTGCTTCCCTGTAGAACAGCTATATCTGGAACTTTTTGTGGAAGGATGATGTTCAGTCAAAGGAATCTCACTATCATTTTCTCGGCATAATGGAATATGTAGTTTCTTCAAGATGGTCTCATTGTGTGTGGTGGACGTGTCAACTTGTGTTAAACCATCAGACCAGTGAATGGAGGAGAGAGAGGAAAGGCGAGGGTTTTATGTGTGGAGAGTCAGGAAAACCCCAGACCTTCACATAAACCCCAGAGATTGGTCTGGCATGAACATCTTTTAACTAGCGTGGTAAATGTTGATGCAGGACAAGGATCGCATGGACGTGATGCGTGCCTTGGTGACCGGCCCCACAGGGACTCCCTACAGTCTGGGCTGCTTCTGCTTCGACGTCTACTTCCCCTCAGCCTACCCCAACGTGCCCCCGCTGGTGAAAATCATCACCACAGGACACGGAACTGTCAGGTCAGTCACGGCCAGCAGATGAATTCAACAAACGTTAGAGCTGGAATGAATGCTGATGGTTGTATCATGCCTTTCTTAACCAGTATAGGACAGAGGGTTGTGTGACAGGGAACTGGTCTGAGCTCGGAAACCCTTTTATAAATGTGTCTTGAATGTGCAGAAGAACATGGTATACGAACTCTATGCTGAATTTTCTTTGAAAGGGGTTAGCTGAAGGGGTGATCATTGAAACTCGCTGCATTTCCACATACTTTTTCTCAGTCCACACCCCATTCTATTCACTCCCATCTACAACCAGCACCCATCAATATTCCACTCTTCCTGTAATTATCTGGTTTCCGTAGCATGCATTGTTTTGTTTTTGGTATCTGCCTGCGTTCAATGTTTCAGCATGTTTACAAAATGATGTGGTTGAGGGAAGTAACAGTTCTATGTAGATGCTAAACTTTGTATATGAGTTGTGTCCCATGGATTGCTGAAGCTTGTGAGGATTGTGATGTCTTTGGCAATAAAGCTAGCCTCTCTGCTACAGTTGGTCATTTTGATAGCTCGTTGTTTACTTGACATATATTCTGAGATCAAGCTTGAGTTCCTCTCTCTACTTCCACTTTTTAAATGCCCTACACAGAGAATGTAGTTGTACATTTTGTATTTAGTGTGAAAAGCGTGCCATAGAATAGATATAGTAAGTATTTATAAATGGATATGGAGGTTCAAGTATAATGTAATACTTCTATACACAAAATCACTCAGCCCATGCCAGCACACATGCATGGGTGCACATTTACATGACTAAATGTTCAGAAAATGATCATATTAATGGATTTGATACTTCTCTATACAAAATCAATATGTTAACTCAACCCATGCCAGCACATGTGCATGGGACTGGGAACACATTTGAATGTCTGAATATCATTCTTGAGCTATCAGAAAATAATCCCTTATAAATGAAGAAAAGGAAAAGAGATGTAATTTAAAACCACTGTTAATATCATTCGTCAGAGAAAATTGATGATTTTAGAGTTGTGAAAAAAAGTGGAATGTCCCAGAGAATTTTAGAATCTCAGATACAAGAAATGTAAAAAGTAAAAAAAAAAGAAAGAAAATAACCTAAAAAGGAACCATTTATCAGTAAAACTAAAGTAGAGAGAGAAAAATGGTTAACAATTAAAAAAAAAAATCTGAGACTGACGTTGAAGGTTGATGTCTCAGGTTTTCTCAATTTGAAAAATGAAAGGAGCTTCAACAACCAAACCAAAGAACACAGAAAAAAGAAGAGTAAAAAAAAATGGTCATGGCACCAAGAGTAAACCTTCCCCACTGATATTGCCTAGGATATTACGCCCAAGTGATGAATCTTACGCCCTTACGCATTTAGCCAAAAAATTACGCATTGAAAGTTTTCAAAAAAAAAAAAAAAAAAAAAAAAAAAAGCGGACGAAAAAATCGGCTTATACAGACACGCACGGCGCCGTGCGTATAACCAGTAATCTTCAAGAAGCGTTTCCGGTCATGCGCAGTTCGTTGCACCATCTTTACCATTCAGCGAAGTTGGCGTCCTTTTGAAGTTTGAAGTTACGAAAATGTCGAAACGTGGAGCAGAAAGTTCTGGACAAGATGCGAAAAAAAAAAAAAAAAACTTGGTCAAAAGTCCGGAAAAGAATACTCGGAAAAATTCCCCTGCATACGACCTTCGGCTAAAGGTGTAAATTGTGCAAGGTGTACCACTTGCGAGTCCGACTTCACAATTTCCCATGGTGGATGTGAAGCGTCACCTTGAGTCACGCAAGCACATCGGTTCCTCTAACGTGCCAATTCTTCCAGCATCACACATTTTTTTTTCAGACTGTAGAAATGAGGAAAAGGGTAATTCGGCTGAAGCATTGGTGGCCGGATTTTTTGTCGAGTACATCATCGCTCTTAGCGCAGCCGACCATGCATCCCAGCTTTTTAAAGAAGCGTTCTTAGATTCGGAGATCGCCAAACAGTTCAAGAGCGGTCGAACAAAGACAACACACATTGTGAGGACCCTTGCCATGGGGGACTGCAGAATGGACCGTTTTTGGGAACTGATGAAGTCGGGGGGGGGGGGGGCAAATCTTTCCTGGGGTGGTGCGAGACGTACAAAATCGCCACTGAGCTGATAGCCAACTCCACATGCACAGAGTCAGCAACAGGGGAGAACATTTTTGAGGTTGTTTCTGGCCTACTATCAAGCCTTGGTGTGCCATGGCAGAACTGCCTGTCCTTGGTTTGTGATAATACAAATCATGTGATCACTGGCAAGAACAAAGGTGTCATTGCATATGTTCGCATATATATTTCCAGTGTATTCTACATTTTCATAATTTGTAAAGATTTCTTGTGACACTTAAAAGAAAAGGTTATTTGAAGAAAAGTTAAGTTCACATAAATTGTGCGAACAATTTCATCGCATCGTGTTTGTTTGAAAAAAGTAAGTGTGGCGCTTGATTACTCTTAACTCTCTGAAATGGTCATCAAGGTTTTCTGTATGAAAATAGAATCATGACCTCTATCGAGGAGAGAAAAAGGTGTGCAGAGTTTGTTGAATAATTCTTACTGGCTTTCACCTCATTCTCAGAATTTTTTCAGCTACCATGTGATTGTCTGTTCCGTTTTTTTTGTTGTTTTTTTTTTTTCAAAGTTTCCAGACTAGCAAACTATTATCACTTTCAGTCAGCATTGCTGCAAAAATTGTGCATGGGGTGTTTTGTTAGTCACAATTTGCAGTGAGTAGGCAAAACAAGGTAATATTTCTCTTGTTTCTCTGATTTAGGTAATAATTTCATTGATTCTGATGTTGCTGGCAGGTTCAATCCCAACCTGTATGCGGACGGCAAGGTGTGCCTTAGTTTGCTGGGCACTTGGCATGCGGGAGATGCCAGTGAAAAGTGGAACCCTGGCAAATCCTCCCTCTATCAGGTAATACAGGAAGAGAAGGTTCTGTAAATGGTGGCTCATGTTTTACCGTTTGTGCTGACACAAAGTGAATCTCTGTATGCCTGTCTGTGTACTTTATGCTTATGAAGGTGCAGGTGGAGAAAAAGAAAGAGAATGCATTATAGTAAACAAGTGCTGGATGCAAAGGTATGCGTATACGTGTGTGTGTGTGTGTGTGTGTGTGTGTGTGTGTAGGAATGGCATTTTGAGTCTCTGCGTGTGTGCTTTTGTACATGTTCTCAGAGTGCACCCCAGTGCACAGACATAATTATGTAGATAATGCATATGAGTGATGTGGTTGATTTTGAATTTTGTTTCTGTGTAGAGAAAGATGGGGAAGGGTGAGAGAAAGTGTAGGTGTCTGTGTTGGGATTTGCAGTCTCCATGAAATTCTTATTCAAAGATGATGCTGCACCAGATGTGATTTTTGTTGTTGTTGTTAGTTTGTGATAGAGGAGTGAATTTTTCAATTGATTTAGGATTTTGTGTTAAGTAGGTCCAGTTTCAAGCTGCTTTAGCATGTTTGGAATCGAGTCTGTGTGTGTGTGTGTATATGAGTCTGTATGTGTGTTGACATGTAACTATGGAATCGATTTTAATGTGGTAACAGCCCTGATATGGCCCCTTGTGGTCAGCAGGGGATATCCATACCATGAAATGAAAGTGGATGTTTCACATGAAAACGATAAACGCCCATATTTGATTGAATTTCTTTAGGGTGATGTACATTGTCATCCTAAATCTGCTGATGTGAAGTTTGTGTGGGTTTTGTCCACTTCTTCTAATGTACAGTGGGTTGTGTGCAGGTATTGGTGTCCATCCAGAGCATGATTCTGACCCCTGACCCTGTGTTCAACGAACCAGGCTATGAGAGGATCAAGGGCACTGAGGAGGGAGAGGTATTGCGAATGCTGCACTGAATTCCCCCAGTAAACATGCACCCATTGCTTTTCCAAGAACATTTTCCTCTTGGTTTACATAACAATTAACACCAGATTAGCACTGTGTCACTCTTCATTTCTTGCTGACTTTCATCCACACCTCTCACTGGCGTTGGCCCTGTGTCACATGTCTTGGCTGCTCACACCATTACTGTTCCCAGTGTTGTCACTGTGGTAGCCCCAGCCTGCAGTGCTCAGGTAGTGATCCATTTTAGGTTGTTACGAGTGAAGGCTCCCTGAGTCTTTAAGACTGCTTTTAGGGTCTTTTTTTCATCAATATTTTTTTGTTTGTATTTGTTTTCAGATCGCTCTTCACAGCCTTGGAATGAGAACTTTTGTTCGATATCAGGAATCTTTTTTTCATTCAACCAGTCTCTGACAGCTTTGATGAACCTTCAGCTTTGTCAAAAGCAAAATGATTGTGACTGATTACAGGCCCTGAAGATCAAGAGTAAATGTAACTGTTTACACCCCACTCTAGCAAAGAGGGATTTGTGTAGAAACAGACAACTTGCGTTTCAGTGATGCTGCCGTCTTTTCCCAGTCTCCACAGGTTTAAGGTTGAACTGACAACATTCTAATTCAACATGTATTAACCATATGCTTCAGTTTTAAAGGTGTTAGAAAACAAGTTTTGACACTTTTTATTTTGTTCACTTGATAGAAGGTATGTGCAACTTTTTGACTGCTGTTGACAAATGTGCATGTCATGGAGGGATTGCAGCATTTTCGTGACACCACTGCTGCAAGTTTAGACCTCTTTCACCTGGAACAGTCTCACTACGTTCAGCAAAACCACATAACGCCTGTGAACACCCCTTACTTTATTCCCCAATTCAGGCTCATGTCTTTTGTTAAGGTTGACGACCACTCAAGGGAGTCGTCCATGTCTCTTAAATACCATGTAGCACTGCAACACTGCTGTCGCATGACGGGCTTACGTGACTTGTGCAGGTGCAGAGTCGTCAGTACAACTGGAAGCTTCACTTGCACACTCTGCGTCACGCTGTTCTGGGCCAGCTCCGCAATCCTCCTGCGGGTATGATTGTCTGCTGTGTGATTTGTATGTGTCACTGTGTATTGAGCATGTGACAGTTATGTGTGCGTGTGGGGGGGGGGGGGGGGGGGGGGGGGGTGGAGTGATGAATGGGAAGGGTTAGGGGACACTAGGGGTGATGGATGGGAATGGGGTGTTAATAGGTTGTTACTCGGGTTCATTTGTATTCCTTTACTAAAATGAAGGGGGGGAGGGGGGGGAAGCTTTGTCTGAGAATAAAAGTAAGAGTTATTTTGAAAGTCTGCGGATCAGAATAATTTTGGGACTTTTGCAAACCAAACTAAGCAAAGAAATGTTACTGGATGTTGTTTTATGTTACAGTGCTCTCTTTCTCTCCCCCCCCCCCCCCCCACTTCTCTCTGTCTGTCTCTTTCTCTCTCTCTCTCTCACACACACACACACACCTCTCTCTCTTTCTCTGCATGAGTCTTTCTCTCGGTGTCATAAATACACACACACACACACACACACACACACACACACACTCGGCAATAAGCTGTATTGTTGATTCTCAGTCTGTTTTATGCCTTTTGTTATCCATTGACCTCAGCACCAAAATAAGAATGATTATTGATTAATGCCAAAATTCATCTGTTAATTTCAAAAGGGGCTACTTTTAATTTTTTTTCATATCACATTGCAGAATTTCTGGTAATGATAGGGCAGACAGATCAAATAAAAGGGGAGAAAAAATAGATTATGAATGGATGTCGTTTAGTTCAACGTACCAGAATTATCTTTGTGCTACAAACAGCATTTTTGAATTGGTTTAAACAAAACTTTCCAGAAAGGTTCAGAATCAGTTCTTGAAAGACTTTGTAGCAGTCGTAATTAAAAGAAAATATCTCAATGATTTTTTTTTTTAGGAGAGAATCTTTCTTTTGTGCTGGTGTAAATGTAACATCAATATTTTACGGACTAAACACAGACTTTACACACACTTAACTGTTCAAACCTGCAGGGCATGAAAATACTCATCTGATAAAGATCCGCTGAAATTCATGAAGTTGTTTTAGAGAGATTTTTTTATGAAGGGAAGAATCTTTCTTTTGTATAGGTGTAAATGTAACAACAGTATTTTTCAGACTATTTTTCTCACATTTAGCTGTCCAAATCTATGTGGTATGAACAACACCTCACTGATATACAAAGATGCCCCGAGGTTTATGGGGACGGAAGGGAGATAAAAGCAGACCTCTCACCACCTCACATGAATTTCAGAGTGATCTCCCTTGACATACAAGTCTTAATTTGCACGGTTCTCTCGGACTAAATTGGATGTTGTTTTTTTGTCATTCTGCATTCAGTGAGAAAGGTAGATTTAATAGTGATCAAAGATTCATCAACCAGCATACTTTCTGAGTACCCATCATTGAAAAGCTGGGGAAATTTTAATGAAACATAATCATCACCTGTTCTTTACGAAACTCCAATATTTTTTAGATTTACCTTTCATTGATCAGCAGTTCAGTGTTCCAAAGAATGCAAGAACTTTTTCTTTATTTTGTGTGTGTGTGTGTGTGTGTGTTGGCAAACTTGAAGAAAAGATCATTACAAATGAATTTCTGTGTTTATTGTTCTAATGATCATGCAAGTACGTTAGTTGAAAGTAATGCAGTTTTACAGAGACTAGTTACATATAAGACATAAATTAGTTGAGTGAAAACAATGTAGGAGACTCCACCTGCTAAACAAGAAGGCAATGGTTGAAAAAATAGTTTCATGTAGTTAACAGGGTTAGTTTATTCTTCCAGATCTACAGAACAATCTCAAACTTAGTATGTAAACTGTAAGTCATGATCTTGATTTGGGTTTTTTTTTTTTTTTTCATGATGCAAACACTGCAGCACTAAATGAACAAAAATGAAGAAATTGAATGTATTAACAGCTAATTAACCACTTGACTGCTAAGGCTGTCTGATCTAGACTAATTTTAGAAGGTATTTGAAAGAACTCCTCCAGATAAATTGGATGAATGAATTACAAGACAAAACATGACACATTGCGACCCCTTAGGTCTTCTTCAGGCGAGATAAAGAACACTCAAGACATCAAAAATTAAGAACGAGCAATCAACTTGTCAAATTTGGTGCCAGAAAGGTGTTGAACGTCTCTGAGCTAAGTCCTTTTGCTTATACTGTTGCAGGAGGAGGTTGTGTGTGTTTCATTACTTGTAACTGCCACTCTGTTTTCTGACAGGAAAAAAAGAAATGAAAGTGTTGATAGAAAAAATACACCTTTTTGTACTTGTGATGATAAACAGTAGTCAAAGATGATATTTAACCCTTTATCTACCAAGTTTTTGTTATATAGCATTTCAGCAACTCCCGTTTGGATTTTTGTGTGTGTTTTGTTTTTATTTCATTCTGTTTATTTTATTTTATTTTTGCAAGCACGAAATGAACTTTTCAAACTTGGGTACTTTTAAAAAGCGGGAAAAAAGATTTTATATCAAATTCACACTAGTACATCAAATTTTATATAGAAATTAAGTTGTAGACTTGTTTTTGCTATGCTTGCATCTGTTCTTGTTTTAGTTGGGTCAAGAAGTGACTGTTGTGGTCACTTGCCTAATTACAGAAAATCTGAATCCATCCATCACTTTCAAAGCTGACTTGCCATTTCTTGGGTGTTGTACACGCTGCCATTGAATCTGAAGAAAATTTTAAGTGCGCCCTTGTCCACTCTGCTAGGCTTCCTGAATGGTTGTTATAGATTCAGTGTCATGTAGGTCACACACTTGTCCACAGCAAGATGAATGGACATTCACCAATCATTGTTCTTGTAATCACAACTGGATAGAAGCTAACTTTTTCTTTATAAGAAAATTTTGTGCAAATGAATCAAAGCACTTTGCAGATGGCAGACACCTGCATATCCCTGCTGCTGTTTTGAAACGGTATGTTTTAACATTCAGAGATTCCTGTATACCTTGCATGGGAACAAACTGTCAGGCTGACTGCCATCAATAGGCGGAGCATGCAGACTGGTTGTAAAGTGCAGTATGGTTGACTGACGGAAAAACATAATGAATAGTATTTATAGAGCGCAAGATCTAGCACTGGCAGCTCAGTGTGCTATCCATTCACCATTTCCTCAAACAAAACACACATTCAGAACCACTTCCTGGCTCCTCACCCCTCCCACAGGCCCAACAGCAACTGGCAGATTCCCTTTCCCTTCTGCCACACAAAGCGCACAGCTTGCAACATACATCAGGGAAATGCCAGTGAAAACAGGTGTCTTAAGACTATCTTTAAATTAGGCAGAGATGAGATGTCGCCCAGAACAGATGGCAGCAAGTTCCAGGCATATGCCTGGTGCAGAGAAACTAAAACTGAAATCCCCAGCTGTCTTCATTTGGCATCTTGGAAGATGTGAAAGCTTTTCATTTGGAAGAATGAAGTTTACAGGAAGAATGATGATGTGCTGGGTGAGGTGAAATATAGTGGAGATGCATAGGACAGGGTGGAATGACAGTTACTAGACTGAGGGGAAGTTAGCCAGACTTATCATGAATGTGTGTAGAGCCCAATTTACTGTGCAAGTGTGGCTACAGATTTTTTTTTTTTATTGATATTAGCTTGCTTACTCTATGCTTTGCTCACGCGCACGTGTGTGTGTGTAGGAAAACAACACAAATGATGTTATCATAGACTATCTTCCTTGAATATAAGCTTGCACAATATCTCTATTTCGCGAGTTTTTACCACACAAATATGAGGGATGTGCAAAACACATAAGAATTTAGCTTTGGTTCATTATGTTGTAGGGTATTTCAGTTGAGTTATTGAAAATAGTGAATTGTTTTCAGAATCAGTGAGTCGTTACAAAATGCCTGTTGAGTACCGGTACTCTGTGATACACGTATTGTTGAAATAATAATGATAATAATAATAGTAATGACTATTTATGGGCGCCTGATCTTACATCATAAGCCCTAAGCGTTTACAAATACATAAAAGGTTAAAGAAAACATAAATGAAACCAATAAGAAGATGAATATTGCAATAAGTACCCATGCATCTGTGCCAGTGACAAAACATCATGGTGGCATACCCTTGTGTGTTTGATTGGAGAAATAAACTATCCAAAACATTCCCCCCCCCCCCCCCCCCCCCCCCCCATTTGTTTACATGTATTTTTGTTGCTTGTATCTTAAAGAGATAACTGCCACAATATCAAGGAGATATACTGGATTGTGTCGATAAAATTGATTTTTATTTGAAAAAAAAAAAAAGCCGAAATCGTCCAAACCGAAATGGGACATCCGCCAATATATCGCAAACAACATGTCCCTACAGTCCTTGCAGAATCGTAACGAAAACTTGAACACATGAAATGATAAAACTATATTTTCGTCAACGTTTTTGTCCTGAAACCACATACACTTGCTCTTTAGTGAAGTCTGAGTTGAATCCAAAAGAATACTTGGTTGTATGTGGATCATCATGTCCTGGAGACATGCCCTTTTAAACATCTCGCTACTGTTTTCTGTTTTACTGGGTCCGATCCAACGTTTTGTATTTTTCAAACCGAGGTGTGTGTCATTGACACAGTAAATCCACTGATTTAGCGGTTTGGTCAACATATTTTTCAAAAACAGAACAAATTTACTGTGCACTAGGCTCATGTCTGATCGACATCACTGACCTTTTGGGGATAAAAATATACCACGCTGCTCGTTTCAGCCATTTGCAATTTGTATCCGTTCGCCAGATCACGCGTTCTTCAACGGACACGAAAACCAGGAGCAGACAATGTCAGAAAGGCGATGAATCAGTAAACGTTTATTCATGTCCACCAATGTTTACCTCGACACAACTGACTCTTAGAATCACACATGCGCAAAATATAATGAAAAACATTTTTGATTGGCCTCGTGGTGAACGCTAACTGCCTTCAAGATATGTGCGAAACACTGCTGAACACGAAAGTGCCAACCGTTACGTAGGTGGCTTCATTTCCCATCACTTTATTTGAATTTCCGTCAATTTCGCTGTTACTACTGTCCCCACCGAGGAAATGCCAGAAATCACATCTGACACTTAAAGTTTTACGTGTAAGAAAGTAAAAACCGATCACAAGCGATACAAATTAGATTTGGTTATTCTTAAGCTTTATGACATTGCGGACCATGATAGAGGGGGTCTCAATGGTCAGTTACTTCAATATTGTAAACTCACAGTCAGTTGTGAATATTTTCCTAAAGATCTAGCATTGTGTTGTTCAAAATTGATCATTTCATAACAGATGTATCATATAGTGCATAAAGTTGAGTGAAAAGTAAGAGTTTTATATAAGGTAACTGCTATTGCTGTTAGAATGACTGATCAAGTGTAAAAACAGTTTTAATTTGAAATAAATGATTCAAGGCAGAACTGCTGACTTTAAACATCATCTTAGTAATATCATCCAGCGTTCCAGAAAGCTCCAGTTTCACAACCCTTGGTCTGGCATTACTGTACTGTTGCAGACATTTTTCATGTCCAGGAACACAACTGATTTATCTCTGGGTGATCTGATCATTTTCATGTCATCAGAAAAAGTATAATACAAGTTATCTTTTTCATTCTGTTTTCATGCATGTGAAAGGTGTAACTTTAAAAAATTATAGAAATTTTTACCTGTTTCAAGTTTTGAAATTCTATTACCTGAGTCCCATTTTTTGCACGACCTTTCGTCACTGGCTCATCTACAAAGAAGGGTGCATGTTGACACACACCCATGCACACACATAAACACACACACAAAAAAACACATGTTCCCATACACACTGTACATGTACTCATTTATCCTTTGCTATTTTTTGCATACTGTGTACATCAAAATGTATCAAATACTTCAATTTTTTTTTTTAGTTTTTTTTTTTTTTTAACAGGTAAAGTGAGCAAAACAAGCAGTTTTTTGATTTTTTTAATGATAAAGTGACCATGGTAGTGTGTGTGTGCGTGCGTGCGTGCGTGTGTGTGTGTGTGTGTGTGTGTGTGTGTGTGTGTGTGCGCGCGCATGATTTTTTGTTAACAGATAAAGTGAGCAAAAAATGCGAAGTTTTTTTTTTTTTTTAAACTATAAAGTGAACATGGTAGTGCATGCGTACGTGTGTGTATGCTCACTTAAGTGCATGGTTATATGTTCATGTGTGTGTGTGTGTGTGTGTGCATGTGCATGCTTACGTGGATGTATGTGTGTGTGTGTGTATGTGTTTGTGTGTGTGTTTTTGTGTGTGTGTGCATGTGCATGCTTACATGGATGTATGTGTGTTTGTGTGTTGTGTGTGTATGTACATATGTGTGTACTTGTGTACATGTGTGTGTGTGTGTGTGTGTGTGTGTTGTGATCTGATTTGATAAAACATCAACAGGTCAGAGTCTACTGTCATGATCAATTGCTTCAAATTTGTGGGGGTGGCTTTGACTGATGATGACAAACGTAAAGTGTGAACATTTATGTCAGTAATGAAAATATTATGATGAATACTGCAAAATTTTGTTTACTATTTTTGTGGCTTTACTGCAGTCATCATTTGATTTACTTTACCTGATTACTTTCAGGTTTTGAGCGTGTGATTCGGCAGCATTTTGCCTTGCAACGGCAGGCAGTCCTCCAACAGTGTGCGGAATGGGTCAAGGGGTGTGAAGATCCAGATGTGCTCAAACGACTGCGGCAGACGGCTGATGCCATTTTTGAAGAACTCATGAAATTGGAGGTGGACTTCAATGAGGAGGAGATTGACAGTGAGGAAGAAGAGGAGGAAGATGAGGATTGAATTTACTGTGAATTTGCAGAGGAGTTGTGATGTTCTTTGAGGTTTGCCTACACTGAAAGTGTTGTATGTTTGTAATGTTCTGAGAAAGGAAACAAAATTGTTTCACTCAGAGGACCGCTGCCTGATGCAAGTGTCTTTGTTTTCCATAATGTACCTGTTTCAGTGGTGTCCGCTTAACATCAGCATGAGCGGACAGGAGACATGAACTATTCTCAAGCAGAGTTTGTGCTGAACCATGTGAGAAGTCTGACAGGGCAAGACAACCACAGTGTGCATTTATTGGACCTGTTTTTCAGCCCCAGTTTCCACAGTGACACAAAGCCAGGTCAACGAGCTCATGTAGAGTTAAGGTCTTTTACTGTTTACTTACATTCACAGCAAAACGTGGAAGGCAACCATTTACATTGCATCACAGAAATTCTTCACATCAGTGACTGAAAGAACTTTATAGGTTACTGCAATCAGTAGAAAGTAAGAAAAATCCTCCATTTCCAGCGTATTTGTTAGGATTATCATTATTGTAGAGTCCCACAGATGATTATTTCAAGCACTGTGACATCAGTTCTGTCAGTTACTATTAAGATCAACACGATTTTTTTTTTTTCACTCATTTGTTTGTTTTTATAAAATAAGATTGCATTGTTTGACAGCTTACTAGAACCAGTAGCCTGGTTTTCACGAAGAGAGAGAGAGAGAAGAAAAAACAAAAAACAGTGCCATCTTATTATAAAAAATTTTAGGAAAATTTGTGTGTTGTGCAAGAATGTATGAGTTTTGTTTGTTTGTGTTTTAGTAACTTTTTTTTTAGTCTTCTTGTTAATACTGGTCAATGATCTATATATTTGTTTTTGTCCAAGACCAGAAAATTTAAGTATAGAAGTGAAAGCTTTCACTGGACTGCTTTTTTTTTCTTTTCTTTTTTTTTTTTTCTGTTCTGTCTCATATTCGGTGCCACCCCAGTGGCATTGCACCCAATGCCATTCATTTAGATCCCATCCACAGCCGCAGCCTTTCCCTCTGCAGAAGAGACATGGTACGGCTGCCGAGTCATTTTGATGGTGTGTAGTGGTGCCTGTTCTGATCCAACTAAAGCAGGACACCACCTGCTCAGCTCCCTGCTTATGACAATAATAGCTTAGCCATGGAGCCAGCGTGAGTTGGCTCTCCTTCCAGAAACTGTCACATGTCTGTCTAGCAGCAGTTCTGTGAACTGGCAGTATCTGGTTCCTCAGCTGACCCACATCAAAGCATAGACATGGAGATGTAGTAAACTGAGGTTGCAATGAATCGGGGCATGAAGCGCCACAGAATTCGGACGTTTTTCTTTTTTATGTGCAGCGATGAGGATTAGGATGATGAAGATAATGCTATGGATTTCCATTCTGGTCTCTGAGACTGCATGACAGGTGGCAGTGCTCTATGCTTACTGTCATATTATATTCTGGTGCCAGCCAGGCCCCAGAGGTACAGACACTCGCAGCGTTGGTCAGAAAGTTTGAGCAACACTCTCAGAGACATATCACTCAGTGGATCAAACTCGACTGTGTGATCCCAGTCTTCCCAGTGGATCCTGAGCTAACTCAGCTCTGTATAGGAAACACTTGAGATGTGGCTCAGACAGGAATCAAACTCACAATCTCCCTGCTGGGATTCCACTATATCACTGTAACTGGTGCATGTATTGATTTCATTTGCAAGTTTTTTTTTTTCATCCTGTATGTGGAACTTAAAAAGATAAAACCTCTTTCCCCCTGTGAATAAGTGTGGACTTCAAGTACCAATTGCGCTTGAGTAAACCCTCAAATGCCCAGAAGAACAAAGACATGCAACCCTCATGTATACACTCGCACACATTCTAACTGGAAAATGCCCTGAAGGACAAAGACATCCAAGCTTCATGTATACACAGACACACACATTATATCTGATTCATATAGCCCTTGATTATTATCTCAGCTGTTTAAGAACTATCGTTTTACTATTTATGAATAGATCTTTGGGGTGCAGTCCTGTTCAAATATACCGAAAATAAACACATGGAAAAAAAGGATATGGCTTATGATGGGTCATTGCTGTTTGAACTGGAGGTGAGGTTGGGATGAGAGGGAATTGGTCAGGTGCTGAAAATATGTTGTGATGAATTGGCTCTATTGAGAGATGCTGTAGCAGACATTTTTATCTGGCACCATTTTTATGCAACATGTCTTGCTGCTGCTACCTTTTTGTCTTTCGTGCTTTTTCTTAGCTCAGTTTATTCAGAAAAGAATACATGAGCATACATTGTCATCATCTTTTTGTTTTTGTTTTTAATCATAGTATTCATTTTGTTCTGCTTATGGTACATGACTGATCTTGCTGTTGTGATTGATGAGGCAATCATGCAAATGTGGCAGCAGTTTTTATCTGGTGGTTTTATGTGGGGGCTGAGTGGTTTTGTGCATGCATTCACATTGACACGATGTGAATGGGTGTGTCTGCAAATGTGCATGAACGAAGCAATGGTCTTTCATGTTTGATGAGGAACCATGATTTAAACCTTGCTGTCAGATTGAACCAGTGAAATGTAGATGATTGGGTTGTGAAATTGGAATGATGAAAAAAAGATTTCTGACATTTGGGCTGGAAGGAAGAAAATTGCTAGACTGGTGCTGCTTCAAAGCGATTATAATCAAGGAAGTTTCCAGAAAAGAGGAGCACGGAAAGTAAGATCTGAAATAGAAATGACTTCAAATCCCTTGAAGGGCAAAGAATAGTGTGAACAATGTACAAATACAAGAATGATATGGATAGGAGTAAAGATGTCAGATTGTAAGGGTAGTATCAAATGCATAAGCTGGAAATTTCTGAACTGTTTAAGCAAATATGAAGAAACAAGAACTACAAGAACCAACATGAGAAAAAAAAAGCTTATGTATCAAGCATATATGGGAACATAGGAAATAGAAAACAAACAAATTGTGCAAGTACAGAGGAAAATGAAAAAGATAATACTGTGCTCACAAGAACTATGTGCTATGTGAAGTAATTCGAAACAGTGACTGAATAGGAGGAATGTGCTTTTTAAAGTGATGTTTGACAGTAAGAGAGAATGATAAATGCTGTGCAAAATAACACGAAACGTTAGAAAGAAGTTTTGTGTGAATCATAGGTGACAACATGAAAGCCCTTTCAGCATACAGTCTGTTCAACTGTTCCAGCCTGGCATGTTTTGGGCCATTCAGTTTTTAATTTCATGGCTACTTTGCTCAGATTGTCACAATTCTTAATCAGCATTCTTAATCAGCTCATTAAAAGGGCACACACAGCCACAGAAATTTGAGTTTTGTTTTCTTATTTTTTTTTTTGTAATGTGTTAGATTTATCTGTTGTTTGTACTATCCAGTAACACATGGTTCCTTGTTAAAGAGGGGTCAAATAGATTGCTCATCACTTCAGCAAAACATTTTGTTCAGCAAAACTTTTGTTCTGACATATTTGTGTCACCACATAATGGTCAAGTGCAAATGAGAGACTCAGTGTGTCATATTACACTATATAAATTTGTACGGCTTACGAGCTATTTGCTAATGTAATACTGGTCACTAAAATTTCATCTCTGACATTTGCCTCTCTGTAAAGTTTCTTCATTTGCCCATGGTGTCTTGTGTAGGAAAAAAAAAAAAAAAAAAAAAAAAAAAAAAAAAAAAAAATAAAAGAAAAAAAAAATGACAAGAAACGCTCCATGTCATTTAAATCTTGGTCACACAAAGCAGCACCTCATACAAAGGGGAAATTGCTTCAAAACACTTTCCTTAAACTTATCACTGACTGATGGCTGAAGGAGTGGACATGTTTGGACTTCAATCACAACAGTTGTCTGTCCAACCTCTGACCAGGGACCAGACGCTGGGGTCAAAAGAGTTGAGTAGTACTACCAGAGAACAACAGAAGAGAGAAGTGCTGTGTGGAGTTACGGTAAGGTAAGGTAATGCTGCTTATAGCCCAGCCGACCACAAGGGCCATATCAGGGCTGTCACCATGGGGAGAAAACAAGCAGATGATTCTCAGTACATGAAGGAAAGAACAAGAACATGATCTCTTTTGTGTGAAGAACTGGGAAACAAAGACTGGTCAGTGTGAAGCAATGGAATAACAGAGAATGGTCTTTGTGAAGTGCTGGGAAATGATGAGAATGATTTTTTTTTCTTTCCTTTTTTTTTTAAAGTGTCAAACAGTGGAAAAAAAAACAAACAAACAGAGAATGATGTTGTATTTGAAGTAATGGAAAACAAGAGACTGATAAGAAATGGCAAGGAGACTTTTTCTATCAACTTCAGTTTCAAGCATCATTTTCAGTGTGAAACAATGACCCTTGTTGCAAGAAGAAGAAGTAGCAGAGCGATTTTAAAGTTCTCTGTATGTCAGATGGGTTTTTTTTTGGTTGATGTTTGGGTGGTGTTTGTGTGTGTGTGTGTGTGTGTGTGTGTATTTTTTTCCCTGTTAAGTGCATTGTGTTGTGCAAGTATCTTTGTAAATGCTGTCTCACGACTGTTGTCGTGAATAATGTTTTGTATCCTACTTTAATTGTATTTTGCTGGGGTGTTTTTTTTTTTTTTTTTTTTTTTTTTTTTTTTTTGTTATGTGTGTGTTTGTTTTTTTTCTTTTTTTTTTTGTCTCTTGTGTTTGCATTCTGCATTAGTTTGTGCGTGTGGGTTTGATCTATATGCTAAATTGCCATTGCATTCATGATCCTGTGGAATATTTCAAATAAACTGGTGATCATGGAAATTCAAAATCTCTTTCATGTGATTCATGCAGGTTTCTGAATCTGTAAGTGATATGTTTAGACCTCTCTCTCTCTCTCTTTCTGTTTCTGGGTGATACAGAGTGGTTGAATAATAACGGAACAATCACAGACTTCCCCAAATGTTAGTAACTGCCAAATAATGTCTGCGTATATATGCCTGAATGCAAGTTTTGTGTGTGCTGTTGTGTCTGTACTTCATGATACCTGATTTAATGCACGCTGTTTATGCAAATGCGTCCCGTTAAGCAAGTAATATCCAGTGTGTGTGTGTGTGTGTGTGTGTGTGTGTGTGATGAGAACAAGAATTGCAGTTGAATGTTATGAAAACTGAAATTCCATCATTTGGTGATTAAATCACTGACTTTAAATGAAACGGGGGCTGAAGAACCAGGAATCGTTCCCACTGTACTCAAAGGATGGTCTGGTTAGCAAAAAAAAAAAAAAAAAAAAAGTACCTATCGGCCAAAAAGTTTTGATTGAAAAGACGTTAATTATAAACAAAGATATGAAAACTGTATAACATTTGTTCAATGTTTGTGTCATACAATTTTAGTGGGATGTTGTTTTATAAGAATCTAAAAACGATTCTCAAACATGTTAAAATTACACATTAAAAAGTGTAATCACATACGCGTGCAACCCCCCCCCCCCCCCCCCCCCCCCCACACACACACACCCACACACACACACACACACACGCACTGAAATTAAGCTTGTAAACAATACAGCAGGTCCCAGTGGCTCAGTGGTTAGTGCGCAAGTCATTAAGTGGAAAATGAGCATGTCCAGAGGGGCATGGGTTCAAATCCCAGCCATGGCTCGTCCCAAGATGGGAACAAAAAAAAGGGGCAGCAGAGGGACATCCGGAGTCATGAACTGGGTGTGGCCCAACCCCCCTAGAGTGTCAGGAGATAAGGGCCCGAAACACTTGCTTGAAGGGGGCTTCTCTTCTGAGGACTCTCTGCCGCCACACTCTCCACGAGTTTCTTTCTACAGACGAAAGTTGAACTATAGACCTCTACAAAATGGGAGGCTGATGATACATGATAATTAATTTACAGTAATCATCAAACACACTGAACATGTATACACTTGGAGAGAAAATAAAGTCGATGGTACTTGAAAGCAATATAATGGAAATCCAGAGGACACTGAACATGTATACACTTGGAGAGAAAAATAAGTCGATGGTACTTGAAAGCAATATAATGGAAATCCAGAGGCTTGCTATGATTAATCTGTATCAGAGACCACGTTCAGCGAGAGAGATCCCGCTTTTTTCATGGGACTGATGCCGCTGGTGGGCATGCCCAAAGCTTTTTGCCCCATCAGTTAGCTTAACAGTTCAATGCATTTGCTCCATCAGTCAACTTCACAGTTCAGTGCTTTTGCCCTATCAGTCAGCTGAACAGTTCAGTGCTTTTGCCCCATCAGTCAGCTGAACAGTTAGTGCTTTTGCCCCCATCAGTCAGCTTAACAGTTCAATGCTTTTGCCCCATCAGTCAGCTTAACAGTTCAATGCTTTTGCCCCATCAGTCAGCGTTAACAGTTCAGTGCTTTTGCCCCATCAGTCAGCTTAACAGTTCAATGCTTTTGCCCCATCAGTCAGTCAGCTTACTTACCAGTTCAGTCTTTTTGCCCCATCAGTCTGCTTAACAGTTCAATGCATTTGCCCCATCAGTCAGCTGAACAGTTCGGTGCTTTTGCTCCACAGTCAGCTTAACAGTTCAATGCTTTTGCCCCATCAGTCAGCTTAACAGTTCAATGCTTTTGCCCCATCAGTCAGCTTAACAGTTCAGTCTTTTGCCCCATCAGTCAGCTTAACAGTTCAATGCATTTGCCCCATCAGTCAGCTGAACAGTTCAATGCTTTTGCCCCACCAGTCAGCTTAACAGTTCAATGCTTTTGCCCCGTCAGTCGGCTTAACAGTTCAATGCATTTGCCCCATCAGTCAGCTTAACAGTTCAATGCTTTTGTCCCATCAGTCAGCTTAACAGTTAAATGCTTTTGCCCCATCAGTCAACGTAACAGTTCAGTGCTTTTGCCCCATCAGCTTAACAGTTCAATGCTTTTGCCCCATCTGCTTAACAGTTAAATGCTTTTGCCCCATCAGTCAGCTTAACAGTTAAGTGCTTTTGCCCCATCAGTCAGCTTAACAGTTCAATCAGGTTGCGAGGAGAGGTGGGGGGTAGGGGGTGGGGGACGGCGGACGGAATTGCTCAGTTAGTAGAGCGCCGGACTCATAATCTTGGGGTTGTAGGTTCACATCTCCGCCGGGCCGTTTTGGTACAGGGGGATTTTTGCCTCGGAGTTAACATTGGTTCTGACTCCATTCCCAATACAGTCCTTCAAATGAGACTATAAACTGAGGTTCCGTGTTTGAACACACGACCATCTTGCACACAAGTAAAATCCCATCACCAACTTTCGGAAGAGACAGTCAGTTTGGCCATTGGTATGGATGACATGTTACACATAGCATGCACCTTTCCCGATGTTGGAGTATGGCTGCCTTAATGGCGGGATAAAAACACACACACACACAAAAGTGTGTTAGATAATGAACATGATGATCGTGGACACTAAAAGAAAGAAGAAGAAGAAGAATCAGAGACAGAAAATAAAACTACGTGCCTGCAATGCACATAGCCGCTATCACAATCACTATCTTGGCGTGCACTTCAAAACAAGTATCCCCCACAAACTGAAAGAAAGGAAAGACAATGGAAAGACAGGCGTCATCTCTCTGTCTCTCTCATGATCCTTTAAGTCCAAGTTTGTGACTCCTTCAAGCGCCATGATCAGGCCGGGTTCTTTACGAAATCAACCCCGCTGTAATAACCATGAACAGAATACATTTTGTCGTGTTTTGGGCTAGTCAGCCCTGTAGTAAAGACGCACGCACGCACACACACAGATGACGAATACAGGAAAACAAACTCGCCCACAAACGGTCGGCCTAGGGAGACATTCCAATGTTTCGTTTTATCGAATGAAACCCCACCTCAGTCACCGACGTCCCATCTCCCATGAATTCGTTTTCAGCCCCTTTCATTATAAACAGACATGTGTTACACACACACACACACACGCACACACACGTTAAAAAGAAGGGGCGGGGGGGGGGGGGGGGGAT
>JADBJO010008341.1:22691-25191 GCA_016801955.1 Conus betulinus | reverse complement strand
CTTGGTTGGCGGAAAACATGGAACCAAACCGATGTTAAGCTTTACTGACAAGGAAACAATAAATGTAGGCTGGTGCATCCATCTTGTTAGTTGTGGTGGTGGTGGTGGTGGTGGTGGTAGTGGGTTTTCCAAAAAGCAGCGAGGGGTTGGCAAACTGGCAGTGTGTCACGCGGGTGACGTCACGTGATTTGTAGTTCAAGGGAAAAGCGGGGCTGATGATGACGCACACTCAGATCGACCGTGACGAAGTAAAACAGGAGACGACATCACGAGTACGCTTTTATTTACAATTAACAATTTACACTACGAACGACTTTCTCTCTCTCTCTCTCTCTCTCTCTCTCTCTCTCTCTCTCTCTCTCTCTCTCTCTCTCAACACACACACACACACACACACACACAACAAACTTTTTTCCAGGTAAGTTCGTTTCTTTCTTTTTTTCTTTCTTTCTTTTTTTTTTTTTTTTTTTTTTTTTTTTTTTTTTTTTTTGAAGAACTAAGTCCCAATTTGAACAATAAATTCCCCGAAAATCGATCATGGGGAAAACAAATGAAGGGAGAGAAGAAAATATCCCTCCAAAGAATTAAATAACCAAGGCTGATACTCAGGCAGACCAAGGCTGTCACTCTGGCAGGCTAAGAAATAAAATCTGTCCAAGAGAAAAACAGACCAACTTTATGTTCAGTTGTCAAAGGGGCCATCACTTTTCCAAACCCTAACTTGGGAGGCAAAAAAATGAACATATTCCGATACAAAAAGGAGAAACTTCTACATCTTTCATCAATTAATGAAACTAAACAAGTTACTTATTCATGAACACAAATAGAAAAAAAAAACAATCCCCAATACTCTTTTCTGCCTTGTTATATATATATATATATATATATATATATATATATATATATATATATATATATAACACGAATCCCCAACAACAGTCTCTTTTCTACAACAATATTAATTCATCACCTTACACATGTCTTCCCAAAAGGGGAACACACCGAGAAAGAAAAAAAAAAAAAAAAAAAAAAAAAGAAAAGAAAAAAAAAAAAAACCCAGAACGCTCAGAAAAAGGGAGAAAAAAAAAAAAAAAAACAACTTTAGTTTTATGAACGAAAAAGGGCTGATCCTATCACTGTCTGACACATCACCCACATTACACACCGCACCGGACACGGGATTATGAAGAGGTAAGAACAGTCAATCCCACGATCGAAGAAGGCAGAGCATGGAGCCACACAGGTCCACCCTGTTGATTGCAGTAGTGACTCAAGAGCAAAGGTGAGTAGATGACAAGGCGGGAAGGATATATACGGGCCAACCCACGCGTTCCAGCCCCCTGCTCGCGCAAACGCAGGCCCTCCCAGACACGGTCACAGGCGAGGCGGTCAGCGGCGACAAGGGAGTCCAGAGCAGGTCATATCAGGTAAGTATGGGTCAGGTCAGGTAAAGTGAGCTCAGGTAAGGTAAGATCAGTCCTGTGCAACACATCACTTTCACCTCATAAATATTTTGCCTAAAATGTGAGCTGTAGACAATGCACGGACAAAACAGAGATCCGCTACTTTTCATAATACCGAGCGTTCGTACTGTGTGAAATTAAAAATGGCTATGTATGTACCCATTCAAATATTTTGTGTTTTCCTTTTAAACTATTGCTGCATTTCCTAAAATATTTAATAGTTTATCAACTTGTCTCTGTAACTCTTTCGACATTTGGTTTCCTCAGTCTTCATCCTCTTTAAACATTTTGAACACACATAAAAAAGAGGAGTATTCCATGTCTTTACCCATGTTGGCAATCAGCTTCCCACGTCCCATTCGTATATATATATATATATATATATATATATATATATATATATATATATATATATATATATATTTCCACCACAAGGACGAAGAATAATGTCACTCACATATTTTAAAGTCAACATGGGAGAGTAATATAAATATAAATTATGTGAAATGAAACCATTCGGGGATCAAAGCACCCTACATTATCCTACTAACAATTGAGCTCTATCAGACATCAATGAGCGATCAATCAAATTTCATCGATACCCCAAGCCTTGCGACTGGTGGGGGCACCCCATCTGACAGAATGCGCTTGGCAATTATTTAACAAAGGAATTATTAATTATTTCAGAACATATTACACAAAAGCTCAAAGCAAAACACTAAACAATCCGTTACGCATCTCTGTACTCTTCCGTGAGTTGAATATTAATGAAAAACATTCAGCGCTCACTCGCGTAATACGTAAGGCTGCCATTTTCCCCTACCGGAAATAAAGTCTTTTTTACCAAAACTGGCTTACACGAAACAGCCTTCATTTTGAGTTTTAACAATTCAAAAGAAAAACATAACTATTTATGGGTGAATAATGAATTTGGAATGAAACAAAACTTTCCACACAACACTACAACACTACCTATTCGGAGTGCCAACACGGACGAGCTCACTCCTTTACCTACATCTAGGTACGAAGGAAAACAG
>JADBJO010008341.1:5000-19930 GCA_016801955.1 Conus betulinus | reverse complement strand
GCGAGGCATCACTTGAGCCGTATAACAGACAGACAATTGTATGGAAAAATTCATATGCGTAGTGTCCACACATATGATCAAACTCAGAAAAGGACATATCTTGCACATTAACCAGCCAACTAAAGCTGTCTTTCTTTCTCAGCACACACCCCACCTCAGGACAGTGCGTGCTACACACTAATGGCTCCTCGCGTTTTACCTGTTAGGCCCACACCTCGGCCCAACAATGGCTGTTCAGCCCTGCAACAGACCCACGGGTGTGAATATATTGAACAAGTGAACACTCACAGACTAAGAGATGCAGCGACCAATAAACAAACTGACCGACCAGTGGCTACTCGCGTACAAAATAGGCACATGAACGCACAAGCAATCGAGCAGTATTCAAGTAATTAACTGCCTAATTACTCAGCAAAGTTACCACATAAGCCTTCAGTCGGTCACATAATGAAAACAATCGAACAAACAGATAAAACACTTGTTGGTAACAGGTAGCAACCCAGACACACAGAGGAATAATCAAACTACCTTTTCTGGCTGTATCTTCATCATTTGCACAGCCCGCCGTGCGGTTTCAACACTGCGACTTAACCCTATCCGTCTTGCCAGCAAAACAAGGATGACGTTTACAAGCCAGTTTGTCTAGTGTTCGAACACAAACTACAGGGCGCGCTGATTTCATTCTTATTTAAGCGCCAGCACCTGCTTAGTTACAAAGTAACCGGAATAACTGACTGTGGAAATTTGGTATATCACATTTCCAGTTAATAAGAAAATGGAGTTTGTACAATAGAAATGTAAGAACATAGAACTTTTAACTTCCATTTACTGAAGTTGTTTCACGATGATAGTACTCTATCAGCCCTCACTCTAGGTAAACATAGCCAAACCAAAGGCAAAAGCCCTCAACTACTTTCACGTTCACGAACACCTGAATAACAGAACCAGCGTCACAGCCTTCACCACACACTCTGCTCAGTGAAGAAATGATCTCAGAGTCAGAACGCTGGGAGTATAGGCCTTCCATCCCCTTTTGAACGAGATCTTTCAAGAGTCTTTCGTGGCATGAGTCACAATACAACGACTACAAGCGTCTAAAGCGTTTAAACTCTGGCTTCGCTGGGCTGCTCTTCAACGAACATTTTATCCCCTAGGGCCCGACAACCAACGGGGCCGACCGCCATGTAAGTGGCTGGGTCTGTAGAAGTGCAGAGGAACAGACCCTTCAGACTCTATACTAAGGGCAAAGTCCAGCATCCCACTGGAGATGTTTGAGTTCTAAAATCTCAAGTCTACCTCAGCAAAGACAACACCAACCACGGTTCCACGGTGTCCCGGGGCTGTCTCTTCAGACCCAGTCTGCCCAGACCAGCTGTGGGCAAATTGTCTGCTAAGTGACCAGCCTCTTAACTGGCATTCCAACCTACCAGCTAGTTTGCCCCTCATTGCGATTCTATCCTGCGTTTAAGGGGTTAACCACTACAAACTCTCTGTTCTCAAAGGTTGGGCAGAATAGTACCCTTTACATGATGATGATGATGATGATGATGATGACCATCATCATCATCATCATCATTATATTTTTATCATTATCATTAGTATTGTTACTATCATCATCACCTTTATTGTTGTCGTAATTGTTACCATCATTCTTCTTCTCATTATTATCATTGTTGTTGTTGTTGTTGCTGCTGCTGCTGATATGTTATTGTCATTTCACAGACTCTTCCTCCATTATGTATTTGATTCGTAAGGCGGATCCCCTAATGGTCCCTTGTAATGCTTCTAATGGAACTCTTTCCTCCTTCTCCTCTTCCTCCTCCTCCCTCTTGTCCTGTTCCTCTTTCTCATTCTCCTTCTACTCATAATTCCTCTCTTCTTTCTTCCTGCCTCTCCTTTCCTTCTTCTCCTCCTCTTCCACTTCTCCTCCTCTTTCTTTCTTTCTTTCTTTCTTTCTTTCTTCTTCTTCTTCTCTTCCTCTCTCCTCCTCCTCTCTCCTCCTCCTCCTCCTCCTCCTCCTTCTTCTCGTTCTTCTTCTTCTTCTTCTTCTTCTTCTTCTTCTTCTTCTTCTTCTCCTCCTCCTCCTCCTCCTCCTCCTCCTTCTTCTTCTCCTCCTCCTCCTCCGTCTCTCTCAACGTTTTCTTTGAGTCTGTCTCATCGAGTCCTTAAGATTCGGCGGGTACACGCAGACTACGGCCGAGAGGGCAATTTTTCACACTCGTAAGGAGTGCCCCCATGTCTGCCTGGCTCAGAGCACGGTATCCTGGGCCACCGTAGTCGTAGTCAGGCAGCGCTCCATCGCCGATCGCCTCCCATCTCCAGGAGCCGTCCCCGGCGACACAGGCTAGACCTGCCGTCACCCATGTGGCTGGAAGGATTGCTGCACCACCTGACACTGACCTCTCACATCAGTGTCCTTCAAGGGAAATCTGCCACCTCTCCCTTGGCGTCCGCTGCTACGCCACACTCGCAGCGAAACGAAGCATTACCAACCATACGAAGACTGAAATAATCCCAAGGACAACGCTGCGAAAACTCTTAGAAATAGGGGCAAAACCTATACTGGGCCTTTCCAATAACAGTCACAACTGATCAAACACATGTCAACTGAGATAAGACTTTGAATCTCCCAGGGACCCCAGTGTATACTGTGGACGTGTGTGCGCAGGTGTGTGCTCATCGGTGGGGCGATGCAGTGTGCAAACTGGCGAGTCCACACATGTGAGTGTGAAAGCGTTGGCATGTGTGTGTGTGTGTGTGTGTGTGTGTGTGTGCGTGCGTGCGTGCGTGCGTGCGTGTGTGTGTGTGTGTGTGCGTGCGTGCGTGCGTGCGTGCGTGCGTGCGTGCGTGCGTGTGTGTGTGTGTGTGTGTGTGTGTGTGTGTGTGTGTGTGAGCGCGCGCACGCGCACGTCTGTCTCTGTGCATAAATATGTGTGCGTGCGCGCGCGCGCGTGTGTGTATATGTGTATGTGTGTGTGTGTGTGTGTGTGTGTGTGTTGTAATTTTCGGGTGTGTGTGTGTGTGTGTGTGTGTGTGTGTGTGTGTGTGTGTGTGTGTGTGTGTGTGCGCGTGTGTGTATGAGTGTGTTGTTGTTGTTATTGTTCTTGTTACTAAGTCATCTGAACATTTTTTTCCCACAAAATATCAAAGGCACACACACATACATGCACACACACAGACACACGCACGCACACATACATGCGCGCTCGCTCTTACGCGCGCACACCTGCACATGAGTACATGCGCATATACACACGTGCGCACATACACGCACAGCACACACACACACACACACACACACACACACGCACCCACACACGCACGTGCGTATATGCCTATATACATAGGCACTCACACACATACATGCACATACACACATATCTGGGTATACGTCGCGCAGGAGCAATCTAACACAAGGCTACGAATCATACACATATGCACATGCACTTCTGCACACGCGCCCACTCACTCTCACACACACACACACACACACACACACACACACACACACACACACACACACACACACATACACACTCACACAAACAAGCACATGCATAAATGCACGCATACTCACACATCATACACGCACACGCGCTCGCGCACCACGTACACTGGCACCCACACATGGGCCAGCAGTACACACACCCATAGACACACTCGTGTACACTCGTCACACGCACATACAATGATGATAATGGCACAGCCAATGTTATAGGTAGCTAGTGAAGGTCTGACCAGCGCGTGGGCGAATGCGTAGATCAGACACCCGCTAAGTCATTGCCACGAGACCCTCTTCTTACATCTCTCTCATCTAAGTCATCAGTTTATCTATCCATCAGCTTTGGTTCATACGCAGTATTGTCTCAAAACTTGACGGAATGGTGTAGCGTATATGGACTAGCCTGCTTACAGTGACACCTCCTTGATGAAACTGAAACTACGCACTGACAATGGATGTTCATAATAAGTTTCTGTGACGGATCGTTTCCAGTCCGGTCACAAATTTTCATGCAACCGTGCTAACCGGATGGTAGTACGGAGGCCGGTTGAAAAGTTTACCTGACTGCTACTCACCTGCGCACCGTTAAAGCCGGGTGAGCTGAACCGGTTAGGCAGTCTCTGCAGTGATTCCGGCTACGCAGCATTCTAGAAGGCCGAAGAGGGACCCAGCTGTTTTTGTGGCAGTCAGGTATTTATCATTCAATATTTATTTGTTAGCAAACCGAAACCGTAATCCGTTTAGGAGCGACTGAAACTTTCTCAGCGCACTTGTGAAATTTAGAAAGAGTGGGGGTTAGTTGCCGCCAAGAACATTGACAAACAAAGTACAGGACAAGACACGATGCATTTCGACCTCTTGGGTCTTCTTCAAGTAAAAAAATAATAAAAAAATATAGATCACATTTGACATTTAGGACAGTACAAACAAAGAACGAAGAGAGACTTATCTGATGTCCATGTGGTATGCTGTGAAGAATGGCCGCAGAAGGAAGTGACAGAGGGGATTATGGGAAAGGAAAGGAGGGGGGGGGGGGGGGGGGGTTGGTGTTGCGTGAAGGGAGGGGATGAGTGAGGCGATGGGGTTGTGTGGTTAGTTAGGTGGGGTGGTGTGGTATATGTGACGGTTGTGGTTAAGGTGGATTGATAATGATGCTAAGAGGGGGGGGGGGGGTGATATATATATATATATATATTTTTTTTAATGTGTTTTATTTCCCTCCTCTCTCTTCCCTCCACTCCACAGTTCCTTCACTCTTTCTTTCCTCACGCACTCATCCTTGACATGGATTTAACAAGCAATTTGACATGAACATGTCCAGTACATGTACTATATATATAAATGTGCAGTTATGAACAATAAATACAGTCGTTACAATCTGGTAGTTTATCTTTATGCATTACTCAGATTGAAACGTGAGTGAAAAAAAAAAAAGTAGTTACAAGGTTTATTTTTCATTTTCTGTTACAAAGAAAGAAATAAGCAAGACGGACACACAGAACATTATAATCAATAATAATAATGACAATACAGTAATACCAGGTACTATGAGTTTGGAGAAAGTAACATGCGCACATACACAATATGTATACATATATATATATATATATATATATATATATATATATATATATATATATATATACACATATATATGTACATACATATATACATACACACATATAGACACATACATACATACACATACATATGCACACATATAAGTACATATACACACATATGCACACGTACATACATATACACACATACATGTAAATACAAACACACACACCAGTACATATAAATAACTGCATATACAAATACACAACTACAACAAGGAGGCGAAAGGACACACACACACACACACACACACACACACACACACACACACACACACACACACACACATGCACACAGGTGTAGGATACAGGAGAGAGTTATTAGTTGATAATCATAGTCGATACAGCATACATATACATGATACTCTTATCACTAGTATCAGTTAAAGTTGATCTAGACATAGTATAGTTTTTATCCTAGTAAGTTATGTGGAGTGAAACAAGTTACAGCATGACGAGACCTCTTCGTGATGTTCAAGGTAGGTTTCTACAACTTCCTCTTTTCTCTTCTTTTCTTCTTTCACGGCATGCCACACACAGCTTGTGTGATACTGATAGGAATCGACTGAGTACTGTAACATAGTATAAATATTGAAAACAGATTGCATGATTGATAATAACCCTAACAGACAAATGAAAAAGGAATTAAAAAAAAAACCCTAATAAAATGAAATTCTTTGACAGCAGCCATAGAGCTCAAACGAGTTTTGTTAATAAAGAGAAACAGTATTTCAGAGTTCAAGAAAAAAAAGTGTGGAATAAGGCAGCCAACTTTCTTCAAATTCTCTGTATGTGTTGTTAAAAAAAGATACATATTTTTCTGATTCCAATCTGTTTCTAAGAAATGTTATGAACAACTGGACATTTGGGTGTACATTTTTGCAATTTGTCCTGTATATATAAAATTAAGCCAGAAGCAGAATAAAATCTAAAGGCTTGTCTGTTGTAATATTTTGTTTACTCCAAACAAAACCAATTCCTTATCAATTTGAAGATAATCACAATGTGGACATTTTTCTTTAAGCAAATGTTCAAAAACTGGTCCAAAAATCTGTTGACAATAGCACAATCATACAACATATGTGAAATGCATTGCTCATCCATATTACAAAAGTTGCAAATAGGGGAATCAGTAATTCTATCCTGAACAAATATCTCTGAGTTGGGAGTAGTCTATGTAATAGTCTGGTTTGAAACCATCTGAGCTGTACATCTTAGTAGTTTTATAATAGTGTGAAAAAATATGTTTCCAGCTCAGATTTTCAAAGAAATTGTTCCATTTACTGACTGCTGTTGGAGTAGCATCATTTCCATTTAAAATGGTCTGTACATGCTTATTGCCCTTATAAATAAAGGACAATGCCATCGAGCCTAAAGTTTTGTACCTGTTGGTTAGAGCTACATTTTAACTTTTGACAATATGTTCGGATTGCATCTACAATACCTTCATACAATATAAAATTAGTTCTAATACCTGGGTATTTAAGCAGAAATTGGTTATATGTCATAAACTGACCATTATCATTAATTATAGTTTTTACATAGAAAATGTCATAGTCACACCATTCTCGCACGTAAACTACCTTTCGTCCCCGTATAATATTAGTGTTATAATGAATACATTCAGACATGAATTCATGCACAGAAGATACACAACATCTTGTACACAGTTTTTTGTAATGTTTTACAACATCCTTCCAGAATGGGTTTTCAACATTTTCAATAATAATATTAGCATATTCGGCTCCAAAATGTTTTAAATGTCCTAACCTAGGGAACATATTAAGGGTAAAATTCTTCCACTCAGAATCAAAATTCAGTCTCCTCAACCAAGATATCTTCATAGAAGACAAAAAGTTTCTAACATTCAGCATCTTCAATCCACCGTCAAAGTACTGTTTCAACCACAGACCTTTTGATTTTGCCTTGTTTGCCATTCCACAAAAACATGTACAGTTCTTTTTCTAAGGATTTAAAAAAAATAGTCTGGTGGGTCAGGCAAATTAATTAATAAATGAATAATTTTTGAAAACACTAAGGTTTTAATAACAGTTATTTTTCCATAAGGAGTAATTTGTCTTTTTTCCCAAAATGCTAAGACGCGTCTGATTGAAAAAAGTTTGTCATTGTAGTTTAGTTGTACAATAGTGTCAGTGTTGGTGGAAAATGTAATGCCTAAACCTTAAAAGTGCCTGGGTCCCAAACAAAATTCTTATCACGCATATATTGCATGCCAGAATTTTTTCTGCTACCTATCCAAACAACTTGGGTTTTGTCAAAATTTATTTTTAGACCAGAAATATGTGCAAATCTTGTAAGGGTATGTACTGCTTCAATAAATGACTTTTCTGATCCATCAAGGCACAATGTTGTGTCATCAGCAAATTGGGATAGTAAATTTACTTTATTTTTAATTTTAATTCCTTTAATGTCCACATTACGGCGGATCATGAGAGACAATATTTCTGCACAGATTAAATACAAATAAGGGGAGGCAGGATCCCCCTGTCTGACTCCTCTTTCTATCGAAAACCAAGGAGTGTATTGGCCGTTGACCAAGATACAGGTAGAGATTTGGTTATAAAAAGTCATTATCCATTTAATAATGTCTGGGCCAAATTTTAAAAAATGTAGGCATTTTAGTAGAAAGGACCAAGACACACTGTCAATCGCCTTTTCAAAATCTACTAATAATAGCATGCCTGGAATATTTTCATTTTCAGTGTACACCAATGTATCGTAGAGTAGCCTGATATTTTCGCCGATGAAACGGCCCTTTAGAAAACTTTTTGGCTTTCATGAATAACACTTGGTAAAACTCTCTTGAGACGGTTAGCAATACAAGCTGAAGCGATTTTGTATGTAGTATTCAAAAGGGAAATGGGGCGCCAATTTTTAATGAACCGTTTAGGTTTCCCCTCTTTAGGGACACATACTATAGTTCCTTGCCGCTGTGTTATTGACATTTGTCCTTTGTCAAAACTTTCGTTAATAGAAAGCACAAGGAAAGAGCCAATATCAATAAAGAAAAACAGTAAAGCCATCAGGTCCTGGACTTTTAAAATTTTTCATATTTTTCAAAGCACAAGCAGCTTCCTGAAATGTTATTAAGCCTTCAATAGATTCCCTCTCCTCATTGGTTAAAGCTGGAGCATCAGGGAGTTCATCAGTAATGTTAACATCGTTTACCTCTCTAAAGCAATATAAATTTTCATAAAAGCATTTTGTTTCATTGAGAATGTTTTTTTGATCTGGAATTATTGTTCCATTTTCCTTTTCGAGAAAGGGTATAGACTTGTCTAAAGTAGTTCCGGTTTTCAAGATTGCAGAAATATTTATTAACCTTTTCGCCCTGATGGATCCAGCGAACCTTCGAACGCATTGCCATACCTTGAATCCTGTGGTCTCTAATTTCCTGTAACTGTGTTTTTTAAGTTTTCTAAAACTGGAATATCTTCATTGTGCAAATTACGTTCAAGATTACTTATTCTTTTTTCAAGGTTGAGCTCTTGCTGGGTTTCCATCCTTTTTTGTAAGTGCTATAAGATATTGTTTTCCCCCTAATTTCTAATAACAGGGTTTCAAAAAAAAGTTGATCATTGATCTCAAAGGAGATATTTTCATTAGGAATGTTATCAATGTTGTCTAAATTATAAGGTAATGGTACATATTGTTTTTTCACCTCATTGATGATTTTTTTATTTCTGAAATATATTTTTTATCTTTAAGCAAACTATTATTAAATTTCCAGAAAGGCCTATCACGTTTAAGCTGCTCTTTTTTTTAAAAAAAGTATAGTAACTAAAGAATGATCTGATCTGTATCCTGGGTCAGTAAAAATGTTATTTGTTTCGACCAATAATTCTTCAGTAATTAGAAAATAATCAAGTCTTCCTTGTTTAAATGAATTAAATTTACGCCAAGTGTATGATCTTTTTTCAGGATACATTTCCCTAAAAGCATCAAAAAGATTGAATTTTACCATCATGTCAGTAATTCTTTTCCTGGTCCTAGGACGATTATTCACACTTGCATAGTTTCTGACATCTATTTTCATGTCCAGGGCACAGTTCCAGTCACCAGTGATAATCACATGTTCATTGGCAATGCGTTCAATGTGTTCACAGACACCATAAAAAAATTCAGGTCTATCGTTATTACTTGGCCCATACAGGTTGACTAAGGTAGTTTTTTATTCAGAATTTCCAGCTTCATTACAATATAACAACCATGAGGATCTCTAATGACATCAAACAATTTATATTCAAAATTATTGCTGAAAAGAATGGCAACCCCGTTTTTATTTGTCTCAGAACCACAGAGCCAGACATTATAACCCCAACTTGCTCTTATGAAATTTTCTGATTCTGTTTTCAAATGTGTCTCTTGAAGACAGTATATGTTGGCTTCCTTTTTCCTAAGGAAATCAAATACATCCTTCCTCTTACTGGAGTTGTTTAAGCCATTACAGTTAAATGAGCATATTTTAAAGGAGTTATCACCTGCCATTTGGTAAGTTTGAAAGAGAAGAAGGAGTGTAAACAGAGTACAAAACATATCTTATTCCCACAACTTGTAGTAAAATCAAATGAAATAAGCACATTTTCTGTTTCTGTCTCCACATACGATAAAAGAAGAAAAACATTGCCGCAGTCAATCCAGAAATCCACTGAATTAAAGACAAACCTGTCTCCTGGAAAACTAGTATCATAAGGGCAAATTGAAAAATCCAACCTGACCCAATTTCAATGTTTACACTCTCATCCACATGCACACAATGTAAGTTTAACAGTATCGCACACACACAAACGACAAAAACAAGGCAGGCACACAACATGTAGGGGTTTACAATTACAAAAGGGTTTCATCTGTAGGCCCATTGCCCCACTCCACACCAACTGGCTTTAACAAACATGTTCTGCTATACACATTACAAAAAGAATACGTAAAGAAAAAGTATACAGGCCCCTTCCACAGACGCCTAATTCGTTGGCGGCCATCATAAGCACCTATCACGTGACAAAAACAAAAGCCCCCACGTGCTTCCGACAAGTAAGACCAAAAAGACCAGCAGATCCTCGCAGCTGGGTAGTTATTCAATTATCAGAGAAACAACGATCGTCATTATGTAGCAAAGATAATAAATTCAAAGAACGAAAGATCCACTGGTTCCTCATCTCACTTATCACACACGAGTGCTGAATTGCCTTGACCCAAAACACATTGACCAATGAAACAGCAGAAAAGGGTAAACATTGTAGAATTTTGTAACAAGGGAAGATCTCAAAATCCCTCTACACAGGAAGCGAAACTTTTAAGCACATACACGAAGAAGGGAAAACTTACTGACCTTCTGTAACAGACAACACATCATCATATCCATCAACACAATTGTCTCAGGTCGGCTAGAGACTTCACACTCCCTATCTTCCCGCTAACCGTCTTCACAAAAATGTTCCCATTCTTTGACCAGGCTTGTTGACGGAGAGTGTTTTCATTCTTCACTGAACACAACAACGTGTAGGCTCTTGGGGTTAGGTCTCAACTAGAGTAATCCTCGTGCCTTTTAGAGTGCGTCGGGCGTACAACACGTTGTCCCGAATGCGCCGCGACACGAACCTGACGATGATACCCCGTCCAGTAGGCTCATTCCTGGAGACGTTAGAATCGTCAGACGACGACGCTCCTGCTTAGTGCCCACCCGATGTACTGCCTCAATATCGCCCTTTTCCACAGGACTTTTGAGTTTGTCCCTGAAAAGAGCAAGCACTTTCTCCTCGCACTGGGTCGGGTGTTTCTCTGGTTCCGGACGTCTGCTTCTTTTGATGCCGTATATACGCAAGTTGTTTCTGCGTACATACGCGGACAGATCTTCAACACGACTGTCTGCAAGTTCCGCTCGATGCTTGGCTTCGGCGATTTTGCGTTTTCATCTGGTCCTCTCTTATCCTCGCGTCAGCCACTTCTTTCTTCAGTCTGTCGTTGTCCGCCTGCACACGGTGGTTGCCTTCAACTCGTCCACCATTTGTGTCAGTTTCGAAATTTCTGCTCCATTGGCACACAATTTCATCATCAACTGTTCGTTAGCGATCCCACTTAGTTGCTGTTTAGAGGGAGACAGATCAGGGGAGAAAACAACGTGGTGGTCTGCTGAAGCTGCTGTTGAGCGTTCGTCCCCTTTGCCCGCCATCGTATCTCTCGTCTGGTAAACAAACTGAGACAGTTTCTCCTTGAATGGTGCTGGAGTGCTGGTGGCTAAAGTCTTCTGCTTTTTGGGGGTACACTTTACTTCAGTGTCTTCAATATTCT
Source organism: Conus betulinus (assembly GCA_016801955.1). Taxonomy (NCBI): domain Eukaryota; kingdom Metazoa; phylum Mollusca; class Gastropoda; order Neogastropoda; family Conidae; genus Conus; species Conus betulinus. The sequence goes on along the minus strand of JADBJO010008341.1, from coordinate 8,500 downwards.
TTATCACCGAAGTGTCAGACGAGCTGGAACTAGTGTTGGATCCTGTTGCTTTACGTTGTTTTCTTTTACGAGTTCCGCCATTACCGCCACCCATAACTTTCACCATATACGAGTCACACATCTTCCTTTTCACGGGGCCGTCGTTACATGAAAAAAGTAATCCAAAAACTCGTGTGGAGCTGGGCAACAGGTGCTCGGGTCAACTTTGCAGCATTTTGAAGCTTGATCGGATATTAATTAACACAAAAGAGTTAATTAATGTTGCAGCTCTCAAAAGCGTGACTCTCCTCGATCGTGACCACAGCTCACCTCTCATATATATATATATATATATACATACATACACATACATACATACACGCATACACACACATATATATATATACACACATACATACATACATATACATACATATATATATACATACATATATATACACATATACATACATACACATACATACACATACATATACACGTACACACACACACATACATACATATATATACATACACACATACACACACATATGTATACATATACATATATATATACATATATGTACACATATACACACATACATATATATGCACATATATACACACACATACATACATATATGTACATATATATATATATATATACACATATACATACATACACATACATACACATACATATACACGTATACACACACATACATACATATATATACACATACACACACATACATATATATGTATGGGTGTGTATGTGTCACTGAGGAGAGAAACAATCAGGTTTCGAAATACCGGTACCTGACCAGGAGTTATATGTTAGTGAGCTTTCTCCCCATTGGAGATGGTCTCCCACTTCGGAGACTATAAGCTTGCTGAAGGTTCATTTTGAGAAGCATTTATTATTCCCCATTCACCCACTCAAGCACATACTGTCAGTTAGGCAGAATCATCTACCACTGCAGATATGAAGGCTTATCACCCCCCCTATTTCTACAATCTGAGACATAAGAGCAAGCTTTGTTTATAATTCAATATTTCTTGCAGTCATTCCAACACCTAGCTGCTCTGTAAGTTGCTGGAATGGTGCTCGGTACTTATCCTTGGAATTTAATGTTTTATTATAATTTAGTCCCTTGTGGATTCATTCCAAGAACTGGCCCTCAGCACTTGTGTCTTAAGAGGTTATCTTTTTATATTTTCTACTTTTCACAATAAAATGTAGTTTGTTTTGCTCTTTCATGATTTTCTTTTTGCTTCTTAGGTGCACCTTTGGTCAGTTTTTTGAAAACTCAACAAACATACTACGGTATTGCACACCAGCCTTTTTCTGGTATAGCATTCTTCTTAAAACCGAAAAGGCAGAGGAGTCAAATTACCATTTTCCGCGGTCACTGAGGAGAAACAATCAGGTTTCGAAATACCGGTATCTGACCAGGAGTTATATGTTAGTGAGCTTTTCTCCCCATTGGAGATGGTCTCCCCACTTCGGAGACTATAAGCTTGCTGAAGGTTCATTTTGAGAAGCCTTTATTATTCCCCATTCACCCCTCTCAGTTAGGCAGAATCATCTACCACTGCAGATATGAAGGCTTATCACCCCCCTATTTCTACAATCTGAGACATAAGAGCAAGCTTTGTTTATAATTCAATATTCTTGCAGCCATTGCAACACCTAGCTGCTCTGTAAGTTGTTGGAATGGTGCTCGGTACTTGTCCTTGGAATTATTGTTTTATTATATATATATATATATACTTGTGAAAGTTTGGTTTAGAAAAGAAAATATTTGCTGTGTGCTGTTATCCTATAACTGGATAGGGTAACAAAACGAAATGTTGTCGGAAAACATGAATAGATGAAGTGAGTGTTAAAGGAACTGGTCTTCAAAAAAAAAAAAGACGATTTTGTTTATTCTGTGACTTAATTATTTATGAACGTCATGATGAAAAAAAGTGTGATGTGGTTTGCGAAACGAGGGAGAGTTTTGATGTTATGGATAATAAGCTCCAGAGTGAGCGACAGAGACTTTATATATGAATTTTGATGTGGATGAGTATTTAATTCACTCTTGATATGAATATTGAATAATTGTGTGTTGGTAAACAAGAGTGTGTGGAAATCTTTCCTTTACATGTATTGAAGTAGTTGAATCTTTTGAAAAAAAAACTTTTAAAATCTGTGTGATTGCATGAATTGAAATGAACAGTCTTATCATTATATAAGAAGAAGAAATGAATATTTGTGACATGACGAAAGACATAGTTTGATGAATGAAAAGTAATCATTAAGTGTGTGTAATGAATTGTTTTCATGGTTTATTGAAGAGGGTCTAAGTGGGAATCTTTCCCCAATTTGGAAAACTAGACTCTGAAAGGTTTATATTGAAGTCCTTTCCTGTGTAGTATTGTGATTCCCGAAAAGGGAATGTTGTAGTGGTGAAGAAAGAATATGTTGTTTGTCGCAAGTTCTAGTGGAATGTAATGTGACTAATGAATGTGAATGTAGTCGTGATTGTAATGAATAGTAGCCATGATAATCAAGGTAGTCAATTAGTTTCCCCCAGGTAGATGTGTTCCCTGGACTGAGGGGGACTGGCTGCTACTGTGTGAGGCTTCGTAGATGTGTCTACCCCCTTCTCTCCACCGTGTGACGGTGTGGAGAGGCCGGCCTAAGTGCCGACAAACAGCCGTACCTGCCACTGTGCCCGGGACCGACTACCCGCTGAGCCAGTTGGGCTGGAGATGCCGCTGCTGCCAAGCCAGAGCGCTGCTCCCGAGTTTTGAACCAGCGACCTGTTGGCGGCGAGGCCGTCGCTGCGTTCTGTGCTTCTGTGTGTGTGTGAGCCACAGCTCCTGTGTGAGACTGTCACCTTGTCGCCGGCAGAGACGCCGTGAGTGCTAGTGTTTTCTTTGAGCCACAGCTCTGACGTTCTGCAAGTTCTGTGTCAGACTTGACGCTGTAGACGTTGTCGTCTTCATCTTCATCGTCTTGTCTTCGTTCTCTTCATCGTTTCGTCGTCGTCGTCGCCGCCTTCATCGTCGTTGGAACCAGCAGCGACAGTAGATAGTGAATCATATATAGATATATTTTGTGTCGTGCGCCCTGTTTGGCGTATTTGAAATATTAATATATACATATACTTTGTGTGTACGCCTTGTGGTTGGCGTGCCGACTGTTCATGATCTTGCATTTATTATGTATGTTTGTCTGATGGCTCGGGCAGCATAAAAATAAAAAGTGTTCTGTTGCCTGGCTGTCAATGTTCGGGTGAGTGGGTGTGTGTATGTGATTTGGAAAAGTCGTGCATGCTTCCATAATTTCTGTGTGCGAGTCAGACAGTCAGACATCTGCAGACACCACTCATTCCGTCCGTAACAGTTTCTCACCCGTGGAAATGTGTGTGGGCAACTAGAATGTACACATGTAGAGCTTTCGCAGCCCACGCACAGGGGAAACAGACCACACAGGCTGGTACAAAAAGAAAACAGCGCTAATCCAGAAA
>JADBJO010008341.1:0-2500 GCA_016801955.1 Conus betulinus | reverse complement strand
TCTTGTAGCTGCCTCAGGGAGAACATCGTGTCGATCGTCGACCTCGCAGCTCTGAAGCCGCACTGCGCCTATGGGTAGACTCATTCCTGCGAGTAGCTGCAGCCTGTTGACGACGAGGGCGAAGCTTTGCCACCATTGCTGAGGAGGGATATTCCGCGATAGTCATTGCAGTCGCTGAGGTCCCCTTAGTTCTTGTATAACGTGATGATGTTGGAGATGACTGAGGAGAGAACTCTCCTTGCCAGCTTTGATGACTCATGTCGGAATGCCGTCGCTACCCGGGGCTTTACCACAGGCTAACGAGTCGATGGCCTTGCTGAGTTCCTCAATTGGTGGTTGTGGCGTCGAGCTCCTCCATATCAGGCAGGGAGGGTGGTGTTCTCGATGGCTGTGTGGGTGATTGAGTTCTCCCTAGAGTACAACTCCTGGTAGTGCTCCGGCCATCTCTCCTTCTGTTTGCTGCAGTCGGTGATGACCTCCCCCGACGTAGATTTGAAAGGAGCGATCTTGATGGCGCTAGGGCCAAACGCTTTCTTCATGCCTTCGTACATGGCGCGGATGTTGTCGTAGTCGGCGGAAATCTGGATGCCCTATCACGGGTTAAGCCAGTTCTCTCTGGCGCGCATTTACTGGCGATCCGCTGGGTATGCTGCGAGCTTTTATGGAATGTGGCTAGCTTCTTCTTTGAGGGCTCTGTCTTGTGATCGAGGAGTGCGGCTCGCTTAGCAGCACTGGCAGGCTCCATCTCCATGATTCCTCCTTCGAACCAATCTTAATTCTTTCTCACTCTCTTCCCATAGGTGTCCGAGGCGGATTGGTAGGTGGCATGGTGGATGGGTTCCACCGTGATGAAGCGTTGTCTGTCAGGCAGTCCTCTAGAGCCTTGTGTCTATGGCTCTGGCGATGCGTTCGCGCAGTTGGGCACTGACATCATGGCTGTATTGATTCGAGGACGTTCCTTCTGCTTGGAGTGGTGGATGGCTTGGTCCGAAGACGTACCTTGCTGCTGACGTCAGCACTGTGGTAGCTGCGGGTGACGAGCACATTGTTGAGCAAGGGTTATGGGTGATCACGAAGTCCAGCTGATGCCAATGACGGGATCTGGGCTGCCTTCAGGACACTCTGTGGTGTGGCTTGGTGGGGAAGAAGGTGTTCGTGATACAGAAGTCATGGAAGGAGCAAAGCTCAAGTAGCCGCTATCCGTTCTTGTTGAGCATGCCGATGCCGAACTGCCGATGCAGCGGGCCAGGAGCTGTGGTCAGCATCAATCCGGGCGTTGAAGTCCCCGAGCAAGAACAGCTCTTCATAGAACTCCTCCGTAGCCTCGGCTGTAGAGCAGGGTGTGGAAGCTTAGACGCTAAGGATGTTTGTTGGTCCAAAAGAGGTCGTGAACCGGAGAGAGAGGATTCGCTCTTTGTTTGGAAGGTGGTTCAACTGAGTATAGGAGAGAGTTTCGCAATGCGAATCCGACAACATACTGTCGCAATGGTCGCTCCCACTGTCGGAGACAGCTGACCAGAACGCGAGGGTCCCTCCCACTGTAGGAGACAGCTGACCAGAAGAACGCGATGGTCCCTCCCACAGTCAGAGACAGCTGACCAGAAGAACGCGACTGACCCTCCCACTGTCGGAGACAGCTGACCAGAGGAACGCCATGGTCCCTCCCACTGTTGGAGACAGCTGATCAGAAGAACACCATGGTCCCCTCCACTGTCGGAGACAGCTGACCAGAAGAACGCGAGGGTCCCCCTCCCACTGTCAGAGACAGCTGACCAGATGAACACGATGGTCCCTCCCACTGTCGGAGACAGCTGACCAGAAGAACGTCATGGTCCCTCCCACTGTTGGAGACAGCTGACCAGAAGAACGCCATGGTCCCTCCCACTGTTGGAGACAGCTGACCAGAAGAACGTCATGGTCCCTCCCACTGTTGGAGACAGCTGACCAGAGGAACGCGATGGTCCCTCCCATTGTCTGAGACAACCTGTATCGCCAGAGCCTGTGCCAATACGCTCTGTCTCTTCAGCTCTTTGTCGATGATGGCTGTTTTCATGGCGTCGTCAACTTGCTGGAGGTCGTCAGAAAGGCCAGGACACATTGTTCTGATGTTCCTGGTTGGCAGCTGCAAGGCTGGTTTTAATTTCTTTTTTTCCCTCTATTGCCTGCTGCAGGGTTTACGGTCTGCTTTTCGGTCTTTTCCCGTAGCTCCAAGCACCCATTGAAGCAGGCAGACTGTGGCGGGTCAGCGTCTTATTAGCTGGGGGCTACCCACTGTCCCACTGTCAGAGACAACCCGTAACGCCCGAGCTTGCGCCAATACGCTCTGGGCTTATAACCCGTACTTGCTGTCTCCCGTGTTGTTTCTGTCGCTGGGACAGCGGCACTGGAGTGATCTCTCCAGGGCACAGGCCTGGATGAAGTGTGTGGAGAGCCTGCACACGCATACACACGTGCACATGCACATGCATACACTGGCACACAAATATGAACCCGGGCCCAC
>JADBJO010008340.1:87500-97815 GCA_016801955.1 Conus betulinus | reverse complement strand
TTCGTTGCAAGGAAAACATATAACAAAATTATTAGAAAGAAAAAGAGAATGTACAAAGCCAATTTAATAACATTACTGAATAGAAACTTGTCTGAAAATCCAAATGCAGTTTGGAAAACCTTAAAGGAAGTACAAACCATGGAGACTCAAGAACACACACAACACCTACCAATCAAAAGATGGATGACACATATTGAAAAATTAATAGGAAAAGAAGTTGAAATAGAAAATAAAGAAGTAGTAATAGAGGAGAATCAAGATAAATAAAGGTATGAAAGCAGCTATGAGTGACGTTCATGTAGATTATGAGATATCAGATATAGAAATCCTAAAAGTAATCAAGAATTTAAAAAAGACAAAATCTCCTGGAATAGACGGGATAAGGAATGAATTTTTAAAAACTGGGATTTCAGAATTGCTACCCACATTGAAGAACATTTTTAATCTAATTTTAAAAAAAACTGGTCAATATCCAGATTTATGGAAAAGGGGCCTTTCAGTTCCTATTTACAAAGGAGGAGACAAAACGAACCCTAGCAACTACAGGGGAATAACTCTTAACTGTGCATTAAGCAACGTATTATGCCAAATACTAAATACTCGAATAAACAATCATTTGGAATCAAATAATCTTTTATCTAATGTACAAGCAGGTTTCAGAAAAAAAAACAGAACTGCAGACCATATTTTGTGTCTTAAAAAGTATAGTAGACCATACATTAAAATCGCGTAACGGCAGATTATATACATGCTTTGTCGATTTTCAGAAAGCATTTGATAACATTTCCCACGAAGGGTTACTAATAAAATTACAAAGATTTGGCATTCGTGGTAGATGGTTTGATTTAATCAAAAACATGCACACAAATGCACAAATCTTTTCAGTGGGTAAAAACGGAGCCTGCTATTCAGTATATGTACGAAGAGGAATTTTGCAAGGAAACTCCTTGAGTCCAACATTATTTAATATGTTTATAAAACGATCTAACAAACAAGATTCCAACTGAGGATTCACATCACTGGATCATTCGAGCAATACAAGAGTATCTGCTTTATTGTATGCAGACGATCTTGTACTCTTTGCAACATCGAAACTAGGTTTACAATCAAAAATAAAATTAGACCAGTACATTTATATTGTAAAGAGTGGGGGCTACTAATTAACATCGAAAAGACGAAAATTCTAATATTTTCCAAAACAGAACCCAAAACTCGTTTATATTTTTTAAATGTGGTACAAATTTCATTGAAACAGCAGAACAATACAAATATCTTGGAATAATATTTCATAAATCAGGAAAACTGACATCGCAGCGGAACATCTAAGTAACCAAGGTAATAAGGCAACATATTCCTTAAAAAGAGCGTTTAAAAAATCAAAATATTAATTTCACATTGTTTCTAAAGTTGTTTGATAGTCTTATTTCACCAATATTAATGTATGGCGCGGAGGTATGGCTGCCTTATTGCTTAAAATTAAACGATAATTTCAATTTAGATAATCTATTTAATCATTGCCTTTCAAATAGCTTACCACATGAACATACTCAACACAGGTTCTTCAAGCAAATGGTAGGTGGTACACACAAAAAAAGCTATAAACTTAGCTGTAATTGGAGAAACTCGGAAGTCTTCCAATTAGTTTAACAATAATCCATCAGATAATAAAGTTTTGGTATATCATATTTTAGAATCTGAAGACAACTCGCTTATCAAAATCATATACACTAACATGTTAAACGACGAAGATCATCAAACGCCTTGGTTTAAATTTGTCAAACAAATTCTCAGTCTGATGGGATTGAAGCATGTTTGGAATAACCAGCATACTTTTAATATTAACAAGTTGTGTTATGTGGTCAAGAACAAATTAAAAGACGAATATGTATTATTTTGAAAAAAAAAAAAATCAGAAACAGAATCAAAACTAACATTTTATGACAATATTACTACAGATTACAGAATGGAACCATATTTAGCAAGCTCTTTCATAAGCTTCAATCAAAAAAAACAAGCATTATGTAAATTAAGGATTTCTTGTCACGATCTTAAAATAGAAAAAGTAGATATACTCAGACACCAAGAGAAAAGAAGAGACTGTGTTTGGAATGTAATGAAGTAGAAGACGAAATTCATTTCTTAGATAAATGTACTAAATATAACGATATAAGGAGGCAGTTCTTAGAACACATCAGAGACAAATACAATATACAAAATGCGCTGCCATCTATCTTAATATCAAATGACGTACTTATCAGCGAGATCTCAAAATATGTGTATGCTATTTCAAAGTGTCGATAAGGTAAAATGTATGACAAGGACAACTTGATATAACATGATGATAGTTGGATACAACAACAAGCATGAATGTTTATATTTCGTCATTTGGTTTCGTTTATCTTTCCTCTATTTATTTGTGTCATATAAAACATATGATTAAAAAAAAGGAAAATCATACTGCTCAAATTAAAAATCAAGTCCACGAAATTCAAGATTTCTGGGAAAGAATTCCAGTTCACGAGAACAATTTTCAGTGATGTATGACAACAATTGTGGCAATATCCAAGGTGTGATGTATGACAACAATTGTGGCAATATCGAAGGTGTGATGATTTTTTATCAGCAAAATTCTTGACATCTGTTACAGCGATATTCAAGGTGTGTTGTACAATTCTCAACATTATGTCAAATTAGTTAAAGCAATGTTCAAGATGTATTATACAATTCTCAATAGTGTGTGGCACGTGCAACAATGTTCACAAACACAGTATGATAATTAGCAGTACCACTTACATCAATACTAAAGATGGAGTGTATGATTTTCAACAGTGTGTGACATCGAGTACAACGATTTTCAAGATGTACTGTATGCTTCTGAATACTATGTGACATCAGTTAGAGCAAAGTTCAAGGTGACTGAATGATTTTCAACAGCGTGTGACATCTGACACAGTGATTCAAATTAGACTGCATATTTCGCAGAAGTGTAGGACAAGAGTTACAATGATGTTCAAGGTGGACTGCATATTTCGCAGAAGTGTAGGACAAGAGTTAAAATGATGTTCAAGGTGGACTGTATGATTCTCAAAAGTGTATGACAACAGTTACAGTTGTGTTCAATGTGGACTGTATATTTCTCAAAAGCGTATGACGTCACTTACAGCGATATTCAAGGTACACGTGGACTGTATGGTTCTATGTGTATGACAACAATTATAGCTATTAAAAGCATATGACATCAGTTACAGCAATGTTCAAGGTGGACTGTATAGTTCTAAAAACAAACTGACATCACATACAAGGATGTTTAAGGTGGACTGTATGATTTTCACAAGTGTATGACGCCAGCTACATTGACGTTTAAAGTGAACTGTATGGTTTTCAAAAGTGTATGACATCGGATATCGCGATATTTACAGTTGACTGTATGATTATCAACATATGTGACATCAGAAATTGTAAGGTCTAACACGGGCTGTATGATTCTCAACAGTGTGTAACATTAGCTACAGCGATGTACAAGATAGACTGTTTCATTCTCAAAAGTATGTCACTCATTTACAGCAATATTCAATGTGGACCGTATGGCTTTCAATAGTGTATGCCACATCGGTGACGTCAGTGTTCAAGGTGGACCGTATGGCTTTCAATAGTGTATGCAATCGGTGACATCAGTGTTCAAGGTGGGCCGTATGGCTTTCAACTGCATGGGACTTCAGTTGTAGCAATCTTAAAGTTGAACTGTGATTCTCAACAGTGTGTAAAGTCAGTTACAGCAGTGTTTGAGGTGGACTGTATCACTCTCAACAATGCATAGCATCAGTTACAGCAATGTCTTAAGTGGACTGTATTATTCTCAACAGTGTGTAAGGTTTCAGTAACAGCAATGTCTTAAGTGGACTGTATTATTCTCAACAGTGTGTAAGGTCAGTTACAGCAATGTCTTAAGTGGACTGTATTATTCTCTACAGTGTGTAAGGTCAGTTACAGCAATGTCTTAAGTGGACTGTATTATTCTCTACAGTCTACAGTGTGTAACGTCACTTACAGCAATGTCTTAAGTGGACTGTATTATTCTCTACAGTGTGTAACGTCAGTTACAGCAATGTTTACGGTAGACTGCATAATTGTCAACAATGCATAACGTCAGTTGCAACATTATTCAAGATATACCAGGTCGTGTGTTCGATTCCCATAATGACATTCATTTTGTGGGGGGAGGGGGGGGGGGGGGGGGGGTCTCAGCCCCAGCCGGCTCATATTCAAAGCTGAGAGTGCCAATGGACAAACTGGAGAGTCTGGAAGTCTCAAAGTTCGTGGCCCTTTATGCCCTGCTCTCATGGTGACCTCAATTCCTATTTCTTTTGCCGTGTCCTGGCCTATATCAAGTTCATGTCAAAGTCATCAGTGTCGGCGAGTTCATGGGTACATCATTGCATGGACGTGATCATGCTCCCAAACACCGTATACAGACTCTGTACATAGAGTCTGTGGGACTCCCACAGATGGTTGGGGACGCTCATTCACGCTGGTTCTAAGACAAGCATTTTGCATCAGAACAGACACTTCCGAACACAGCTAAAGAGACTCAGAAGCAGAGCAGTGTCTCGTCTGCTGAGGTGCCTGAAATCGAACTGATATTGATCGCTCCCAGAGGACAGCTTGTGCTGGGGAGGACGACCTGGGTATGGCTGTGCGCGTGTAGCCAGAATGACCGAAGTGGGAGAAATGGCACTTAGAGGCCCTGAGAAAAAGAAAAGCGCCATCTCTCACAAATATGCCATTGTAATTATCACAACATTTGCACTTTTTTTTTTTCAAAATCATGGACCTGAAAGAATACGTCCGCTAGTTTCGGTCATAACAAAATATTTCTTTTGTTAAAGTGGGCTTCGTACCCCCCCCCCCCCCCCCCCCATCCCTCTTCCCCATTGCGGGTCTTTCCAGTCCCATCCTCAGAATAAAACATGCTGAGTTTGCACGCAGATACCATGATGCTTGTTTCATAAACCACCAGGCAGGTGGACAATTCAGGAGCTCTAAGTTCTAAGGATTCATTTCGACGAATGTTTATTGCCTGGTCCTTAACATTTGTTTCAAACTGGGTGAGTTTTCAGTAAATGAAGGAAAATAAAATTGTTATAAAAGTCTGATGGACCTGTGTGTATGCAATGAGGATGTGTATTCCATAAAGTTCTCATGTGAACGCTAGGGGAGAGAGAGAGAGAGAGAGAGAGAGAGAGAGAGAGAGAGAGAGAGAGAGAGAGAGACAGACAGACAGACAGACAGACAGACAGACAGACAGAAGAAGAAGAAGAAGAAGTAAAAGAAGAAGAAGAAAAGAAAGAGGAGGAGCAAGAGGAAAGAGGAGGCGGAGGAGGAGGAGGAGAAGGGAGGAGGAGAGGAGGAGGAGGAGGAGGAGGAAAAGGGAAATAAATCAGTTACAAACAGAAATTCAGACAGTAGTGGGTTGTTTCCCCTCAAGATGAACTCTCGCTGCAAAGTCAGTCGCTCACATTAAATGCAATAATACAGAAAATGATACTGCAGACATTTTTTCAAATCTGGCACACTGCGCAACGTATTTTGTCAATTTTTCCCTCGTGGTTTGAGATGAGATGCCCTTTTATCGTCTTCAACTTTGTGAATGTATTGTTGAGAAATCACTGTGAGTGGGACCTGTCTGTAACGATCCCCAAAAATCCCGAAAAAAAAACGCATCAACAGCAGCCTGGGTTTCAAACAGGAGGAAGGCTTAGTTGGAAAGTGAATTTAATACAAAGAGACAAAGAGACAATATTCCAGAAAAGGATTGACCTTTTAAAAATAAAAAACGCTGGGGGGGGGGGGGGGGGGGGGTTTTAATGGGATAATCAGTTTAATGGGATAATCTTTCTTTATTCCTTCACGGCGTCCGTTTAAAAATGAAGACAGTTACTATCCGTGTTGTCTCTATGGTTCACAATTGTTCTCCCTATTTTGGCCGGGAAAACAGTTATTGTCCGTAAGCAAAACGAACAAACAAACAAACGAAAAAAAGCAATCAAAACTAAACACTAAGAGTTTATGACCTTTGGGGTCACAGCTGTAATCATGGTACACAGAGTGCACACAGCTGTTTTCCCTGTAAACGACGTTTTCCTCGCGATAATATTAGTTTTCCTCAGGAAAAACTAGGATAACAGTTATCATTCCAGGGAAATAAGGAAAATGATTATTATCGTCAGTGAAAACAATTACTATCCTCAAGGGAAAAAAAACAGCTGTGGTCCTAAGGAAAATAATTGCAATTTAGGATGGTACCAGTTTTTCTCCTTTTTTTCACAATTTGGGTCGAAGATGACAGCTGCTTTCCAGAGCAGAATAGCTGCTATTGCTATAGACCCTAACATTCTCTCATATCCTCTCCTACCTCTACTCTACCCGTCACCCCCCCCCACCCCCACACACACCACCACCACCACCACCTGCCCTTTCCCCTAATCCTTAAAACCCCTGGTTCAGCCCCACCCAGATCATGTTTCTTCTGTACTGTCTTTTCGTCCCTGTCTCCACCATTCCATGTGTCACAAAGCGAGTTGTCATCATCTGTTTCAGTGTTCCTTTTCCCACATCTGATCAACAGCCAACAGCGGTACCGAGGGAGAACAAAGTTCAAAATATCTACTGTGCTTCAGTTCCAATGATCTCTTCACTCCTTCACTTCAGTTTACTTCATGATCTGGATCATGCAGTCACAACTTTTTTTCTTTCCATTTCTGTATATAGCATGACATAGATGGTGGCTATTTCTGGTGGACTCTGCCAGAGCAAGTAACATTTTCCGATGTATGCCAATAAACTCGTACCAAACGTGATGCGCAGGAGCCTACGTTCTCTCTGACGGGTATTTTGACGAGACAAAGGCTCTGGACAGGGTTGAAAACTTCAGATCAACTCGATCCTGTCTCTGTTGCCATGTTCCTGAACAGAAGCCATACCTCAGCTCCGACGTTGGTGATCGAGAGCTGCTGGTATGTCTCACCAATGCACCATGGTATCCATCTGTATTTCACGAGGAAGGCTGAACTTTTAAATGACAGGGGATAGAGCTGAAGCAAAAGGTTCTGTGACAAAACAGAGGCGACGTGTTTCGAAATTGATTTTTTTTTTTTTATTGTTAGTTGTTCCATTGGTTTGGCGGCTGAATTATCTTCCCTCTGTTTCACGAGTTTGTAACCTCCCCTTGGTTCCCATCTGCCATGGCTGACACCGGTGTAAAGCCACCAAGGATGGCCAGGCGATAAGTGGCATGTTTCAGTGAATACTGCACATGAATTCCATTGGTTTAGAAAAACAGCAGATTTTAGAATTCAAAGCAAAGTAAAGTAAATAGATAAATGAATAAAATGCATAGATACATAGACAGACAGGCAAACAGACAGACAGACAGATAGATTAATAGATAAATAGATCAATAGATAGATAGACGGATAGATAGAAAGATGCACACATACATACATACATACACATACATACATACATACATACATACATACATACATACATACATACATACATACATACATACATACATATTAGTCTTTGATGGTAAGAAATGGAATGGACGCAAATATTTTTCAAGAGGATACAAAAGAAAGTATCAGTGGTGACGGAAGTTGTTGGGTTGAAAAGAAAAATTTGTTGTTCCTCCTGGCCGCTTTTTACTGTGATGAATGAATCAATATTCCGAAGTGAAATATCAAAAAACAAAACGAATACAAAAAAAAATCTAATCCCCGATCATATTAGGGCTTCTTTTCTGAGAATTCTAAACAACGCTTTCTGTTGTAGTTTCAAAATGCAACTTGCTCTTCGCTCTTTTATTTCCTCCTTTTTTTCACCCTGCACTCCCGTCTACCCCTTATTCCCCCAACCTTCCATGTGAGATCTCAGGCGCGCGCGCACGCGCGCACACACACACACACACACACACACACACACACACACACACACACACACACACACACACACACACACACACACACCCACACACACACCACACACACATGCACACACACTCTCTCCCTCTCTCTCTCACACACACACACACACACACACACACACACACACACACACACACACACACACACACACACACACACACACAGAGGATGACACTTTGGCAGCGATCATTTCCCAATTATAATACAGTTAAAGGAGCATATTGAACATGAAGAAGATGGAAATGAAGATAGTATCCCAAAGTTTTCATATAAAAATGCAAATTGGTCTCTTATGAATCGATCTTGTCCGACACACATTTCCATAGCATTGAAAATGAAGGTATAGATGCATATTATACAGAGTTTTGTCAACATCTCTTACAGGCTGCCGGAAAATCTATTCCTATTTTGTAAAGATGCCCAACAATGGAAATATGTTGGTATTCATGGTGGAATTTAGATTGTGCAATAGCTGTAGCTCTTAAAAAAGAAGCCTATAAAGCCTGGCTGAAAGTAAGAACAGATGAAAATTTCCTAGCGATGAAACATGCCAAAAATAACAGTAACAGGGTCGTTGCCCGAGCGAAAAGAATACATTTCTCAGAATTTTGTAGATCCAAAATATCGGAATCAAAAGATATCCATAAGGTTTGGAAAATGGTTTAAAAAACTGAAAAATGGTTATTGCTTGCAACAGTACCCAATTAAGTTAGATAATAATGCTCTTCCATCCTCACAGGAGAAAGCTGAGGCATTCGTCAAAATATTTTCAGAAAATAACTTGCTGTCTAGTCTCAGTCCATCTATCAGGTGTTTTAGAGAGGAGGAAGAAAAAAAACGAACTATCTATCAGGATCCACCACCAAATCATTTCCATTATTTAAACGCTCCTATTACATATGAAGAATTTTGTGAGACGTTAGAATCTTTTTCTTCAAATTCAAGTGCTGTTGGCCTAGGATGGTATATCCTATCAATTGTTATACCACTTGCCTTCACATTGGAAACGATTACTGCATTCATTTTACCAAAAATGTTGGTTTAATGGAACTCTCCCTAGTATCTGGAAGAGATCTGTTGTAGTCCCAGTTCCAAAACAAGGTAAGCCCAGGTCAGACATTGGTAGCTACAGGCCAATAGCACTAACCTCTCACGTTGGAAAGTTGTTAGAAAAGATTATCCAAAAACGTCTTTCATATTTTGTGAAAAAAGAAAGTATAATCCCAGTGAATCAAGCGGGATTTCGCAAAAGGTCGATGTACAATAGATCATTTAGTGAAACTTACAAGTCAAATTAAAAAGCAGTTTGCCAGACGGAAAAGTACACTTGCTACCTTTTTTGATATCAGAAAAGCGTATGATAGTATCTGGCACGCTAGACTACTTTACAAATTGAAAGAAATAGGAATTAATGGAACGATGTTTCAATAATACTTTAAAAGTTTTTTTTATCGCAGAGATCCATATGTACAAGAATAGGGAAAGTTTACTCGTCTTTTCAGAGCATTGATATCGGAATTCCACAGGGCTCTATTATAGCCCCCATGTTGTTTAACATTCTTATTTATGATCTTCCAAAGATATTATCAAAAAGTGTGAGTTTAGTACAATATGCTGATGACATTGCTATGTGGATAAATACAAATATCCGAAAGAATACAGGCAAGAGGATTACGAATCATGTACAGAAGATATATCAGTTAGAGATAGATAAATTAAACAAATTTATGGAAAATAACGGACTTATTCTCTCAGGTGAAAAAACACAGTTAATGTTTTTCAATAATGGAGACAACCCGATGTATTTGCCAAGCTTCAAATTGAATGATTCTGAATTGCAGTACTCACAAAACATAAATTTTCTGGGTGTGAACTTAACCCCTAAACTGAACTGGCGTTTTTACATTGAAAGCTGATAGCTAAAACAAGGAAACGTTTAAACTTACTGAAAATTATTTGTATTCAGCCGTGGGCTCAAGATACAAAAACCCTCCTGCACCTAGCTGTTTCCCTAATAAGATCAAAACTAGTGTACGGACAAGAAGTTTATTTTTCAGCTCCTCAAAGTCTACTGAAAAAAAAAATGCAAAGTATAGACAGCAAAGCTATCAAATTAGCGCTTGGTGTGTCCCAGTGCACACAAACACATTGAAGGTGTACAAAGAAATTAATATGTTATCACTGTCAGATCAACGTAGATTAGCTGTGGCCAAATATGTCGCAAGAAGTCTTTCAGTACCAAATTCAGTCGAAAACGAAGTGTTGATGGATTCAAATGTTGAATATCCCAAAAGAGCTCAACAGCTAGTTTATCTTTGTCCCGTTCGAAA
>JADBJO010008340.1:77500-80000 GCA_016801955.1 Conus betulinus | reverse complement strand
ACGACTAGGTTGCATTTTCGAACTTCGTCATTGATTCGTAACGTTGGCAGTATTAGAAAGAACAACATTAGCCTTCTCAATGCATAAAGATAACCCTGTTCGCAGCAAGTTAGTTGCTGAGCTTATCAAGTTCACACTGATGTATTTTTCTATAGAAATTAAGCTCTATTTTACACTTTTTCTGTTCTACGTTTACTTTCATCCGCATGCAGATATCATTAGCATACTGTACAAGGACAGCACTGGTTGATAAACATTTGGGTAAATCATAAAGCATAATGTTGAATAGAGGAGGAGCAATAACCGACCCCTTGTGGGATGCCGATTCTTGGGAATCTTAATGTGGAGTAAGAATTTCCAACTTTAATGTGATCGTGTGCTTTTTACGTCAAAAAAGTGGCTAATACATTTCTTCTCCGCGCAAACTGATGGTTTATTTATTTAAGTGGTGACTTTAACCAAATGGTCAACACAGATCTAGTTGCAAAGTGAGACGACTGCAGGCGGAAATCTAAACAAATCTTAAATAAATGTTAGCGAACCGCAAAAAAAAAAAAAAAAAAAAAAACGAAAAACGAAAAAAAACCGTTTCGACCTCTTAGGTCTTCTTCAGGCAAGACACAAACAAATAGGGCAATGAAAATGAACGAGTTTGTCACTTAGCTTGTCTCTTCAGCGAAAGGTAGGCGTTGAATGAAAACGAGGCTAGCCTCGTTTTTCATTCAACGTCTACCTTTCGCTAGCCTCGTTTTCATTCAACGTCTACTTTTCGCTGAAGAGATCAAGCTAAGTGACAAACTCGTTCATTTTCGTTGTCCTATTTGTTTGTGTCTTGCCTGAAGAAGACCTAAGAGGTCGAAACGCGTCGTGTTTTGTCTTGTGACTCGTTTTTCCACGTTTCTTTTGGCGGTTCGCTAACATTTGTTTAACAAATGGTCAACAGCTGATCTGCCTTTTCAAAATTCTGCTTGATTTATAGGAATTATTCCATTTTTTATCGCAGTAGTATATCAATCTGTTTAAAATGATTTTTCCCCCATTACATTTCCAGCGTGAGAAGTTCGTGCAATTGGTCTGTAATTGTTTTTATCACCTTTCGGCCTTCCCAATTTTGGTAAGATGAAGGTGGGCAGATAACAAAGAAGAAGAAGAAGAAGAAGAAGAAGAAGAAGAAGAAGAAGAAGAAGAAGAAGAAGAAGAAGAAGAAGAAGAGAGAAAGAAGAGAATGTTTCCATATTCGTGGATTGATGACCTGAACCCAGCATTTCTCCAATAACTCGAGCAACAGCTTTACCCAATTTTCAGGCAAATGTTTCAGTAAATCGTTAGAAATTGCGTCCCACGTTTTCTCGGTACCAAGACCAGCAACAGTGATTCGAGTGCAGAATGAACCTCGTTCATATGTAATGGCCATTGACACAGGTGTCACCTTGAGGAGAAACAGAATCCACCTGCGGATGAGATCGAAGCCGTTTGCTTACCAGCTGACTATCAGCAACAAACACCGGAAACAGACCTAGGACAAGGTGGACTACCCGGTACAATGCCAACGACACAGCACCCAACAACCAACACCAGACCACTGCCCATCTAACCGATGTCAGGATACGCCAGCCAGCCAGGACCAACAGCCACACTGAAGCACTCAGCAAACACCAAACGAATTATCCTGCAAATCTCCAACAATCACAAGTTACAGAACACATGATAACAACAAGGTCAGGACAACTTGTCTAAACACCTGCAAGATGAAGAGATTGACCCTTCATTGTGGAAGAACCAAAGTGATACAGTTTTAGCAAGTTTCATATATAATGTTGTTTTATTGACGGTTAATGTGTTTATTGTTCAGAATTTTGTAAAAACTCCGTTCCTACTTCATTCACTAGTTGGACAAACATTCCACTATCTTGTGAAAGGGCAGATATGGTACTGGATTCGGCGACCAGAGGTATTCCGAGTTAATTCCCTTGCCTAATATTGACAACGATCTTCACAATTGTGTAACTTCCGATACGGAGTCCACGAACAGTCAATGCTCGGCACATGAAGTAAAGAACACACGCTGCTATCTTGTTTCACTCTGGGGGTCGGATGAAGATCATCCTCGAGACATCTTGCGTGAGTTTGCAGGTTCGAGTGGCTGATGTAGGAGACGTTCTCACAACCAAACAGGTCTGTGCCTATAAGAGCATTGAAGAGTTCTCTTCTTATTTCCAGCTAATGATCTTTTACATGAGCAATTTAACTTATTTTTCATTTATTTTTGTGTGCTGTGGGATGGTCGGAAGCGATATTTTTTATGCACTGTGCAAAGCTTTTGCTGGCAACTTCTGGGTCAGATTTTTTAAATGCTATTAACACCATAATGAACTATGGCATCCATTGGTGTATCATTATTTTTTTTTTTGGGGGTTAAGACATTTTCCAAGAGTAGATTGCTCTCCCTGATAGTACCTAAAAGCCGTAAGATCGACCAAGTCTTTTCGCGTTGACGTTG
>JADBJO010008340.1:45000-72500 GCA_016801955.1 Conus betulinus | reverse complement strand
ACCTCAGCTTTTAATTACAAGAGAAGTTTCCGTTGTTGTTGTTAAAATTTTCACGAGGTCTACCGTGGCGTAACGTCCACTATACCCAGCACACAATGAAATGTTTTGGATACAGTCCGCTCATTACGGTGTCATTAGTAGGAATCACCGTTGGTCTTTCAGTATAAATTTTTGAATTCTGTGCCAGTGTCTCTCTCTCTTTCTCTCTGTCTCTCTCTCTCTCTCTTCCTAACAATCAAGACTTTCCCGTTTTTGTTCTCGATTTTATTTTTTCTAAAAAATGTTTTTCCTTTTACACAGGCCTTTCTGTTGTGACCCGTAGATTAGAAATTATGCCATATGTACTGACATACACTTTTGTTTTTCTTTTTTGTTCTTTTCTTTTCTTTTGTTTGTTTGTTGGTTCGGGTTTTGTTTTGTTTTTTTTGTTTTTGTTTTTGTTTCCGATTAGTATGGTCCTTTTTTTTATATGCTTTGAAACTTTTCACGCTTGTTTGTAATCAGGGGGTATAAAAGTATGCGGGATGGTGGAGTCCTTCCGCACTGTTCAGTTGCTTCAGCTAGTTTAGTTACTATGTTCTGAATTTGTATATCTAATAACCAAGTGTGTACGTGTACATTCTGGCTTTTTGTGACAATAGGCATTTTTCCTGCGGGAACAACCCTTAAAAGGCTTTGTATATTCGGATGGGTTATAAAGAAACTCAAACTGACATTGAAGTTTGGACGATCTCTTCTCAAGAGAGGGGACGCATGCTGCTCGCTGGTTCTCAGCTGAGATATATAACTAGGTGTACCGAGCTTGCAACTGTTTTCACTGGCTGTCGAGGAATATTTCTGCACCCTGTTTATGCCAAATGTAAGTAATTCATTTCCACCGAGACTTGCACTCGATGTTTTCTGCCGTACTGAATGAAAATGTTTTTATTCACGATACGACAGCTGAGATTAAGGCCAACTATCCACAACCAGTCACTGGAGAGTTGACAAAAATAGATTTTCAGTATGTGAGAATTTTCACATGGTTTCTTTTTTTTTGCGCGAATCCCAACCGTTCGCAGAACATAATGTTTTCTCCTTTTTTTCTTTTTTTTTTTTTTTTTTCTCTTCTTCTTTCTTTTTTTTTGTTTTTTGTTTGTTTTGTTTTGTTTTTCTTTAACCGCGAATCGCGGCTTGGCGTGGTTCGCGAACCCTACTGATCTTGAATCGCGAACCAAAATATTGAGCAATTAAGAACAAAGCCAAGATCGCCGAGATGGCGAACTTGATGAACGAGTCTTGAAAAGTTTTAGTATTGTATCCGCCAAACATGAACAAACGACTCACAAGACAAAACACGTCGCGTTTCGACCTCTTAGGTATTCTTCAGGCAAGATAGACATAAGCAACACCTGTCTTGCGCCGAATTTTAGAAGTATTCGCTCGTTCGTTCTTCTTCATTTTTCCTGAGTGTTGTTTATCTTGCCTGAAGAAGACCTAAGAGGTCGAAACGCGTCGTGTTTTGTCTTGTGATTCGTTTGTTCAGATTTGCCGGATACATTACTGTAACTTTTTAAAGATTTGTTTACATTTCCGCCTGCAGTCGCCTCACTCTGCAACCAGATGGACGAGAATCGCGATAAAAAATAAATAAATTAATTAATTAAAAAATCGCTCCGAGAATGGCCTGTGAGAAGAGACTGTCAATTTGGATTATCTTTGGAGAAGCAGTCAGTCGCTGCACTGACAGACGTCAATAACACGTCAATGACAGCGAGAGGTCGAGGGTGCTCAGCTCTCAGGACAACTCAAATAAACATACAGTTCCCCATGAAGGGGGCCAGACCGCACATTTGCAAGCCCTACTTCGTGGGATCTCGTTCTGACGCGGAAACAGGAATTGCAGTAGGGAAATGCCGAGTAGTTAATTATCAGTTTCGCATTACAATTTTAACTAAGATGAAATTAAAAAAAAAAAACAAAACAATTCGTTGTTCGTTTGTTTTTGCTTTTCAATATTTATCATTTTCTCTCTCCCCCCCCCCCCCCCTCCTTTTTGTTATTGTTGTTGTTCTTGTTTTTTTGTTTCGTTTTATTCGTAATTAGAAGTGTTCGTTCATCAGTTTGTTTCTCTTAACAATTTTCCACAATAAAGTTTTGCGTTTTGTTTGCGACTAGAGGATTTGTTGGTTGGTGGGCTTGCCCTTCTCTTGAATGTATCATCATTCGGATTTTGGCGCATTATTTGTAACTAGAAGAACCACGGCTGGTTGGTTATTCTGCCTTTGTTTAGCCTTTATCTTCTTCGTTCAGCTTTTGTACCATCGATGTTAACGTTGGGCCTCTCTCTCTCTCTCTCTCTCTCTCTCTCTCTCTCTCTCTCTCTCATATATTATATTATAAAGGTCTGGAGGCGGGAGAGGAGGAATGGAGTCTGTGTCTCAAAAATCCTCTCTCGTCAGGTTATTTATTTATGCATTTTAAGTTTGTTTTTTTTGTGCTTGATGTATGCGTCTGTGCTAAGTGGTTTTTATCTGACGCACATGCAGAACCAGAGACACTGAATGATCCCAATAAAAAGCACTGCAAACAATACAGATGAGTGATGATATGTCAGTGTGTGATGATCAGTTGAGAAACTGATGAAATATATGCTGCGGCAATAACTGAAAGCGTGACAGAGAGTATCTTGTGTTTTAACTGAACAAATGGGAAAATCAAATTTCAGCTAGTTACCACTGGCTGTCTGAACATCCTGTCGAGTCCCATGTGCCAGTCACCTCAAAAAAAAATGACATATTTAAGGTGGACTAAGTCTTGAAAAGGTACAGAAGAAGAACACGTGCAACAGAATGCTCAGCATAAAGGTACGCGACAATCCTGAAATGTCATCTGTTCAAAACGCATGAAACCATATTCTCTTACTTTCAAGATTCACTCTCCTGTCTGGTCTTTACAGTTATTCAAAGATATTCATCATTTTACAGCTAAGAACGAGTTAAAATGAAAAAAAAAACAGTACATGTGTATTTAATCTTTTCAAAACCAGTGTAACAATAATGCTATAGCAAGCCTCGGCGTTGATGCCACACGTCTGCACCATCTCCAGCGATGCTGCTATTAGACTGACAGCTCTTTGCTGAGGGAAGACGAGAAAACACTTCGGAGGCTAAACTCCTTTTTTTAAACTCAAAGCAACGAAAGAACGGCTTCAGACATGATGAGGTGACAATCATTTAAAGAGAGTGAAACTGAGCCGGTGATTCTAGAAGAGCAGCGTTGAAAGGGTTAACATCATCATCAACGCCTTGTTCCAAAAACACGACAAGAACTCACGCCGCAAAACCTTCGTATTCCTGCTTCAAAGCTTCGCGTGAATTAACAAAGAATTCATCCAGACACTACTCTTCCTCGTGACCACTCCAGCTTCTCCGCCAGTTCCGTTCAATTTTAATCATGAACAGTAAACAGTAGTAGTACTTTGATTTAACGTCTGTTCACAAACAATGTGATATTAGACAAAAAAGGAGAGATAGACAGACAAATAGAGGGAGATAGATAGAGTTTGTTCATGTTGCATACAAGTGTGTGTGTGTGTGTGTGTGTGTGTGTGTGTGTGTGTGTGGTGTGTAGGGAGGGGGTGGGGGCTGGAAGTGAGCGGAGGGTGGTGTACATAACATCAGGAAAAAATCAGACAAACGAATAAACGAACAAAACCTACACTCACTAACAATATCAGATTAAAGCAAATTCCTGACTGGACTACAAATCAAGCAGAAAAGTAACTTTCAAAGCAAAATCAATATCAGAAAAAATATCCGTCACAGACATGCCTGATAAATGTGGCAGAAATGCCTTGAGAGGCACAAATTCGAACAAAAAATGATCTCTTGTCAGTTTTGTTTCCCCGCATATGCATTTTGTTGCAGAGCTGTATTTAGTTCTAAAAGCATCCAGTTTCAATCGATGAAATACTGAAACGAAGTTTCTGTATTGATGCATATCATAAATGTGGAGATTTTTGGATGCTTTTGAAATGATCAATATTAAAAAGAGGGTTATTTTGTGTCTGAACATGAGTAACAGCTTTGTTCTGCCCATTTCTGAAATATTCCCAAGCTGTTTGTTTTAAAATTTGTTGACTCTCTTTCAAAGTGAACGGTATGGAAATAGTTTGTACCCTCGTTCCATTTCAGCACCTTTTTTTGCACATCTGTCAGCAAGTTCATTGCCCGAAATTCCACAGTGTGAAGGAACCCCAGAAGAAAGTTATATATGTTCCTTTACATATCAAGACGTGGATTAAATGTTGAATTTCCTTCAAAATAAAGTTATCTGAATTTGAATTAAAAAACTTGATCAATTGTAACACTGACAGCGAATCTACACAAAACAACACTTGAAAAATTGACTGCGGTAAATCAGTTAGAAATGTCAACGCCATAAGTATCGCTATCATTTCAGCTACGAATATGGAGCGATATTTTCCAATGAAATATGCTTTTTGTACTTTCAGCGATGGATTAACCAATGCTGATCCGGCCTCTTTGTTATTGGTCAACGATCCATCTGTGTACACCTTAAGATGGTTAGAATATCTATCTTGCATTTGCATCTTCGTTAAATAAGACAAGATGTAAGGCTGATTTGCTTTCTTTGCATCAGTGTAATCAAGATTAAACTTCGCCCTCTTTCTTTCCCAGGTTGGAATGGGATCTATAAGAGACGTTTTTGACAAATACGTAACATCTATATTACTTTTCTTAAACAAATCAGCAGTGTATGAACTGATAGTGCACAGAGAGGCAATATTTTTTGCTCTCTTTGGATAATCACTCTCTGGGTTTATAGATATTTCCGTTTCATTCACACCTTCCATGGTTGAACATTTCATGAAATATTTTGCCAGTGATAGATTCCTATATCACTTAAAGGTAAAAAAAAACGTCTATTTCTCTGTATGTCCCCAAAGTGGAGGCATATGCCGGAACTCCTAGGCATAATTTGAAGGCTTTGCTATCTACACTTTGTAGTTTTTGTAACAAATACTTAGGTGCGCTAAAGAAAGCCTCTTGGGCGTATGATAATTTAGAACGAATTAATGCCAAAGCCAAGAGCTTTAATGTTTTCCATCTTGGCACCAGCTTTGCTTGCTCAAAATTTTCAGAAAATTTAAAGTTTTTCTTGCCTTGTTTAAAAGTAATCAATATGGATATTCCATGTGAGTTTCGATGTGAAGTGGACACCTAAGAATTTAATTAAGTGTACATACGCAAGTGTTATCCCATCCAGCTTAAAAGATGGTAAATCAGAGGGATCATACCCATTGTTGAATAAAACCATGTGAGTTTTTTCATTTGAAAGCTTTAGACCATTTATAAACAAGAATTTGCTAAGGTTATCAAGCTCTGCCTGATAAAGTTTTCTGTGGTAATTTATAGCTCTTTTGGGTGTGTTTTTTTCTCATAATAGTATTCATCCACATACACAGATCATCGGCATATTGTACAACTGTAGCATTTTTAGTTACATGTTTTGAAGAAGACCATACAGCAAAATATTAAATAGCATTGGAGCTATTACAGAACCTTGAGGAATACCCATGTTCAATGGTTTAAAACTGGAATATGTGTTTTGTACTCTGACCTGTAAACTTCTTTGTGTTAGAAATTCTTTAATATAACTGTAAAAATTACCTGAAATCCCTATCGCCTTTAATTTGTATAACAATCTCTAGCATGCCATACACTATCAAAGGCTTTCTAATATCAAAGAATGTAGCCAGAACACTCTTCCATCTGGCAAACTGATATTTGATTTGAGTTGTTAACTTTACGATATGATCAGTGGTAGATCTTCCCTTTATAAAGCCTGCTTGATTAGTAGGTATTATATGATTTTTGTTACAAAAACAGATGTCTGTTAAGTACAATTTTTTCCATAAGTTTTGCAACATGAGAAGTCAGAGCGACAGGTCGATAACTGTCGATGTTTGTGACAGGCTTTCCTTGCTTTATAATTGGGATTACTATTGACTGTTTCCAAATAACTGGCATAAGACCATCTATCCAAATCTTTTGAAATATTTTTAATAAAAAGAGAAAAAAAGTTTTCTGGCATGTGTTATAAACATTTGATTTGAAATACCATCCAGCCCTACTGATGATGTTTTATGCATTTAAAAGAGACGGCATCCTTTAATTCTTGTGCGGTTATGGGTGCATTTGTGAAATGGTCATTATTTGGAACTGGTTCATCATAAAGTTCTGTTTTTCCTTGCTTTTCCCGATGTTGTCTGCATTCGTGCGGAAGGCTTTCCAGGCGCATGGTCTTAGAAAACATATTAGCAAAAGCTTCGGCTTTTTCATACAGAGTCGGGAATTTCTTAGTCTCCAAATTAATAGGATATCTTGAAATATTTATCCCTTTTTCATAACTTGAAACTTTTTCCATGCCTTTTGAAGATCTTTATGCTGGGAAACTTCTCTTGCGCAAAATGATGACCAGTAAAGCCGCTTTGCTTTTGCAATAACTCTGTTAGAGTGTGCCTTTGCTTTCTTCATTTCTTGATGGTTTTCCTCACTTTTGTTTTTAACATATTCCTTGTATTTAAGCTTCTTTAAAACTACAGCTTCTTCACAATCTTTGGTCCACCAGACATTCCCAGCATGACGTGTTTTTTGTATATGATTAGATTTAGGTATGGAGCCATTTGCAGCGAAAAAGTATCAGTTTGTTGAAATTTGATACATATTATCCACACTCTCTTCTATTCCACAAACACTATACATCTATGCTGGTAAGGAGAGATTTAAACTTGTCCCAGTCAGCAAATTTGTAATTGTATATGGGAATTTTGTCCCTCTGGTAATTCCTGAATATTATACATTTCATTGAATGTTATTATGATCGGCAAATGATCACTTCCGAGAGTGTCCTCGTAAGTTTGCTAAGTGCAATCAAAAGCTAACTGGGGAGATATCAAAGACAAGTCTATAGCACTTGGTTTATGTGTGGAAATATCTGGAATTCTAGTTACAGTAAACAGTTTGTACCGTACGTTTCATGATTTACCACGGCCCGGGTTATAAATGATGCATATCTAATGCAGTGCATGAGTCCCTCAAGGTGTAAAATAAGTCTTCTTAAATCTGAAGAGACACAAAATTACGAGCCCTGTCGAACGCACAAGGGGAGTTAGGCCTGTAAGTTCTTGCTTAGCCGCCATCAATCCTGACGCTGGTCGAGAGTGTCAACTTTCATTTGTGCCGTTCAGTTTATCAAGCATTCCTATGAAGAGAGTCACACATGCATTTAAACAAACAAACAAACAAACAAACAAAAAATCGATGACTTGTTAACAAATCTGACGATTGTCAACGATCTGGATGATGAAAACATCTGTGAATGATGAACGTACAATGGCAAGACAAAGCGGGGCGAACAATGCCCCGTTGGTACCGACACAATTCTGTGTTTTTTCCTGATCAGTGTCATAGTGTGCCGGTGAAGCATATTTTTTTCCGAGCTAAAAACATGAAGATGTATTGACATTGGCCTTGCTATTCCGGATATTTGAATACACACACAAACACACACGTGCACACATGCGCGCTCGTACGCACGTACATATGCGCGCGTACCCCCCAAAACACACACACACACACACACACACACACACACACACACACACACACACACACACACACACACACACACACACACACACACACACACACACACACACACACACACACACACACACACACACACACACATACATCCAATACACAAAACTATTGATATAAATATGATAAAGGAAAATCATACTGCTCAAATTAAAAATCAAGTCCACGAAATTCAAGATTTCTGGGAAAGAATTCCAGTTCACGACAGCAATGCTTCAGTGATGTATGACAACAATTGTGGCAATATGCAAGGTGTGATGTATGACAACAATTGTGGCAATATCGAAGGTGTGATGTTTTATTCTCAGCAAAATTCTTGACACTTTTACAGCGATATTCAAGGTGTGTTGTACAATTCTCAACATTATGTCAAATTAGTTAAAGCAATGTTCAAGATGTATTTACAATTCTCAATAGTGTGTGACACGTGCAACAATGTTCACAAACACAGTATGATAATTAGCAGTACCACTTACATCAATACTAAAAATGGAGTGTATGATTTTCAACAGTGTGTGACATCGAGTACAACGATTTTCAAGATGTACTGTATGCTTCTGAATACTATGTGACATTGTTTACTGTTCCCTGTTTATTGTTTACTGTTCCCTGCCTCATTTCATTTCCAATTTTATGTGACATCAGTTAGAGCAAAGTTTCAAGGTGACTGAATGATTTTCAACAGCGTGTGACATCTGACACAGTGATGTCAAATTAGACTGCATATTTCGCAGAAGTGTAGGACAAGAGTTACAATGATGTTCAAGGTGGACTGCATATTTCGCAGAAGTGTAGGACAAGAGTTTTAATGATGTTCAAGGTGGACTGTATGATTCTCAAAAGTGTATGACAACAGTTACAGTTGTGTTCAATGTGGACTGTATATTTCTCAAAAGCGTATGACGTCACTACTAGCGATATTCAAGGTACAGGTGGACTGTATGGTTCTCAAAAGTGTATGACAACAGTTATAGCTATTAAAAGCATATGACATCAGTTACAGCAATGTTCAAGGTGGACTGTATAGTTCTAAAAACAAACTGACATACATACAAGGATGTTTAAGGTGGACTATGATTTTCACAAGTGTATGACGTCAGCTACATTGACGTTTAAAGTGAACTGTATGGTTCTCAAAAGTGTATGACATCGGATATCGCGATATTTACAGTTGACTGTATGATTATCAACAATATGTGACATCAGAAATTGTAAGGTCTAACGCGGGCGGGCTGTATGATTCTCAACAGTGTGTAACATTAGCTACAGCGATGTACAAGATAGACTGTTTCATTCTCAAAAAGTATGTCACTCATTTACAGCAAATTCAATGTGGACGTCAGTATGGCTTTTTCATAGTGTATGCCATCGGTGACGTCAGGTTGGCAAGGTGGGCCGTATGGCTTGGCTTTCAATAGTGTATGCAATCGGTGACATCAGTGTTCAAGGTGGGCCGTATGGCTTTCAATAGTGTATGCCATCGGTGACGTCAGTGTTCAAGGTGATAGACTGTTTCCGTATGGCTTTCAATAGTGTAGTGCCATCGGTGACATCAGTGTTTCAAGGTGGGCCGTCAGTGTTCAAGGCCGTATGGCTTTCAATAGTGTATGCAATCGGTGACATCAGTGTTCAAAGTGGGCCGTATGATTTTCAGCTGCATGGGACTTCAGTTGTAGCAATCTTAAAGTTGAACTGTGATTCTCAACCGCGTGTAACGTCAGTTACAGCAATGTTTGAGGTGGACTGTATCACTCTCAACAATGCATAGCATCAGTTACAGCAATGTCTTAAGTGGACTGTACTATTCTCAACAGTGTGTAAGGTCAGTTACAACAATGTCTTAAGTGAACTGTATTATTCTCAACAGTGTGTAAGGTCAGTTACAGCAATGTCTTAAGTGGACTGTATTTATTCTCAACAGTGTGTAAGGTCAGTTACAGCAATGTCTTAAGTGGACTGTATTATTCTCTACAGTGTGTAAGGTCAGTTACAGCAATGTCTTAAGTGGACTGTATTATTCTCTACAGTGTGTAAGGTCAGTTACAGCAATGTCTTAAGTGGACTGTATTATTCTCAACAGTGTGTAAGTGTAAGGTCAGTTACAGCAATGTTCACGGTAGACTGCATAATTGTCAACAATGCATAACGTCAGTTGCAACATTATTCAAGATATACCAGGTCGTGTGTTCGATTCCCATTAATGACATTCATTTGTGGGGGGGTTATCAGCCCCAGCCGGCTCATATTCAAAGCTGAGAGTGCCAATGGACAAACTGGAGAGTCTGGAAGTCTCAAAGTTCGTGGCCCTTTATGCCCTGCTCTCATGGTGACCTCAATTCCTATTTCTTTGCCGTGTCCTGGCCTATATCAAGTTCATGTCAAAGTTATCAGTGTCAGCGAATTCATGGGTACATCATTGCATGGACGTGATCATGCTCCCAAACACCGTATACAGACTCTGTACATAGAGTCTGTGGGACTCCCACAGATGGTTGGGGACGCTCATTCACGCTGGTTCTAAGACAAGCATTTTGCATCAGAACAGACACTTCCGAACAAAGAGACTCAAAGGCAGAGCAGTGTCTCGTCTGCTGAGGTGCCTGAA
Organism: Conus betulinus; assembly: GCA_016801955.1. Taxonomy (NCBI): domain Eukaryota; kingdom Metazoa; phylum Mollusca; class Gastropoda; order Neogastropoda; family Conidae; genus Conus; species Conus betulinus. Next base: position 62,228 of record JADBJO010008340.1, on the reverse strand, counting down.
ATCGAACTGATATTGATCGCTCCCAGAGGACAGCTTGTGCTGGGAAGAACGACCTGGGTATGGCTGTGCGCGTGTAGCCAGAATGACCGAAGTGGGAGAAATGGCACTCAGAGGCCCAGGGAAAAAGAAAAGCGCCATCTGTCACAAATATGCCATTGTAATTATCACAACATTTGCACATTTTTTTTTTCAAAATCATGGACCTGAAAGATACGTCCGCTAGTTTCGGTCATAACAAAATATGTCTTTTGTTAAAGTAGGCTTCGTACCCCCCCCCCCCCCCCCCCCCCCCCCCCCCTTCTTCCCCATTGCGGGTCTTCCAGTCCCATCCTCAGAATAAAACATGCTGAGTTTGCACACAGATACCATTATGCTTGTTTCATAAACCACCAGGCAGGTGGACAATTCAGGAGCTCTAAGTTCTAAGGATTCATTTCGACGAATATTTATTGCCTGGTCCTTAACATTTGTTCAAACTGGGTGAGTTTTCAGTAAATGAAGGAAAACTAAAATTGTTATAAAAGTCTGATGGACCTGTGTGTATGCAATGAGGATGTGTATTCCATAAAGTTCTCATGTGAACACTAGGGGAGAACGAACGAACGAAATGTTTTATTGCTTTAAAAGCAGTACAGCTTCCTTAGCAATTCGATTCGATCCCAACATGACAGAAATAAACTTGTACATGTTCGTCTAAACTTGTCCTTTTCCCCAACACAGTTCTGACATATTTGATGTCACTGGTAAGGCACTGGTCACGATGATTCCGTCTGCAGCGTGAGTCTTGAGCCCAGGCTGTCATCCCAGGTAGAAGAGGATCAGGCCGTGTAGCGTCTCCAGCGTCCGTGCAGCACGTGCCTGGATGTCAGCGTGTTGTGTTCTGCTGACACGTTTTCCTCGGCGGAGACTGGCCAGTTTGGTCCGCTCCTCTGCCAACATGTGTCTGTCATCCTGCTTCACAAACCAGAACGAACAGTCACTGTCATTTGGCGTACACGGAACCTCCAACACCAGATCGTCCGATTCACAGAGTAGTATGTCTGATCCACTGGAACGATCAAGAGCGATTTTTCTGAATAACTTGTTTGCTGCTCTGTCTCTCAAGTGTCTCTGGACAGATTTTTCGGTCAGAGTGGCAACATAACTTTTAACGACACTTGTACTGAAACCTGCCACGAGGTTTTTCATAGACCGGCTCGATGTCCGTGTCAGCTGGTGGAGAGAGGACAGAGCTATCGATGTACTCACATGTTTCAGCACAATCGTTCAGGCGCAAAGTATCATTCTCCGATCTTACTGGATTATCCAAGCTAACCGCATGACCCGAGTGTGTAGCCACTGTGTGTTCCGTTTCTGGGTCATATTCACACAGATTTTCAAGTCTTGCATCGGTCGAAGACGGAGTGTTCAAAACAGATGCAGAAGCTTCATCATGTTGTCCACTTGCCTGCCTCTCTTGCTGCTGTCGGGCTCTCTGCTGGTCACGTCGGATCTGGCTGGGAGGTTTCTTCCTGTAGTACTGAACCTGTGTGTTGCGGTTCAGGACAGGATCCGCCATGTTTGTTGACATTTGCTGGTAGACCAGAAACTGGCATGTTTGCGATGAAATTTGCCAAAGTTATCGCAGATCAATCAGTGTGCGCCCTGTTGCTTCTGCTTACGTCACGTGACCCCCCACACTAGGGGAGAGAGAGAGAGAGAGAGAGAGAGAGAGAGAGAGAGAGAGAGAGAGACAGACAGACAGACAGACAGACAGACAGAAGAAGAAGAAGAAGTAAAAAGAAGAAGAAGAAAAGAAAGAGGAGGAGCAAGAGGAAAGAGGAGGCGGAGGAGGAGGAGGAGAAGGAGGAGGAGGAGGAGGAGGAGGAGGAGGAGGAGGAGAAGGAAAAGGGAAATAAATCAGTTACAAACAGAAATTCAGACAGTAGTGGGTTGTTTCCCCTCAAGATGAGCTCTCGCTTAATGTAAAGTCAGTCGCTCACATTAAATACAATAATACAGAAAATGATACTGCAGACATTTTTCAAATCTGGCACAGTGCGCAACGTATTGTCTCAATTTTCCTCGTGGTTTGAGATGAGATGCCTTTTATCGTCTTCAACTTTGTGAATGTATTTGTTGAGAAATCACTGTGAGTGGGACCTGTCTGTAACGACCCCCCAAAATCCCCCAAAACGCATCAACAGCAGCCTGGGTTTCAAACAGGAGGAAGGCTTAGTTGGAAAGTGAATTTAATACAAAGAGACAATATTCCAGAAAAGGATTAATCTTTAAAAAAAAAAAAAAAATGCTGGGGGGGGGGGGGGGGGGGGGGGGGGGCGGGGGAAGGGGTGGTCTCAATTAACTGGGATAATCTTTACTTTATTCCTTCACGGCGTCCGTTTAAAAATGTAGACAGTTACTATCCGTGTTGTCTCTACGGTTCACAATTGTTCTCCCTATTTTGGCCGGGAAAAAACAGTTATTGTCCGTAAGCAAAACGAACAAACAAACGAACGAACAAGCAATCAAAACTAAACACAAGAGTTTATGATCTTTGGGGTCACAGCTGTAATCATGGTACACAGAGTGCACAGCTGTTTTCCCTGTAAACGACGTTTTCCTCGCGATAATATTGGTTTTCTTCAGGAAAACTAGGATAACAGTTATCATTCCAAGGAAAATAAGGAAAATGATTATTTTCGTCAGTGAAAACAATTACTATCCTCAAGGGAAAAAAAACAGCTGTGATCCTCAGGAAAATAGTTGTAATTCTCAGGATGGTACCAGCTTTTCTCTCTTTTTTTTTTCTCACTATTTTGGTCGAAGATGATAGCTGCTTTCCCGAGCAGAATAGCTGTTATTGCCTGTAGACCCTAGCATTCTCTCATATCCCTCTCCTACCTCTACTCTACCCGTCACCCTTCCACAACACCACCACCACCACCCACCACCACCACCACACCACCACCACCACCACCACCACCTGCCCTTCCCCCTAAATCTTAAACCCTGGTTCAGCCCCACCCAGATTATGTTTCTTCTGTACTGTCTGTTCGTTCCTGTCTTCACCATTCCATGTGTCACAAAGCGAGTTGTCATCATCTGTTTCAGTGTTCCTTTTCCCACATCTGATCAACAGCCAACAGCGGTACCGAGGGAGAACAAGGTTCAAAATATCTACTGTGCTTCGGTTCCAATGATCTCTTCACTCCTTCACTTCAGTTTACTTCATGATCTGGATCCTGCAGTCACAACTTTTTTTCTTTCCATTCTGTATATAGCAGTGACATAGATGGTGGCTATATCTGGTGGACTCTGCCAGAGCAAGTAACATTTTCCTATGTATGCCAATAAACTCGTACCAAACGTGATGCGCAGGAGCCCACGTTCTCTGACGGGTATTTTGACGAGACAAAGACCCTGGATAGGTTGAACACTTCAGATCAACTTGATCCTGTCTCTGTTGCCATGTTCCTGAAAAGAAGCCATACCTCAGCTCCGACATTGGTGATCGAGAGCTGCTGGTATGTCTAACCAGTGCACCATCACATCCATCTGTATTTCACGAGGAAGGCTGAAGTTTTAAATGACAGGGGTTAGGGCTGAAGCAAACGATTCTGTGACAAAACAGAGGCGACGTATTTCGAAACTGGTTTCTTGTTAGTTGTTCCATTGGTTTGGCGGCTGAATTATCTTCCCTCTGTTTCACGACTTTGTAACCTCCCTTGGCTGACACCGGTGTAAAGCCAGCAATGATGGACACGCGAAAAGTGACATGTTTCAGTCAATACTGCAAATGAATTCCATTGGTTTTAGAAAAAAAACAAATTTAGCAGATTTAGAATTCAAAGCAAGGTAAAGTAAATAGAGAGAGAAATGAATAAAATGCATAGATAGATAGACAGACAGGCAAACAGACAGATAGACAGACAGATATACAGAAAGATAGACAGATGGATAGATAGATAGATAAAAAGATACGTACATACGTACGTACATACATACATACAGACAGACAGACAGACAGACAGACACATACATACATACATACATATCAATTACTTTAATGCGCCAACTTGTCAAATCAACAACAATGCACAGTAGTCCAGATTGCAGGCGCATCGATAAAGATCACACACACACACACACACACACACACACACACACACACACACACACACACACACACACACACACACACCGCACGCGGAAAAAAACCCTGGGCGAGTTCTCGTAAACATAAGCCTACAGTGACCGAAGGCACTCTTTCCAGCGAAAAAAAAAAAAAAAAAAAAAAAAAAAAAGACGACTGGTTGATTGTCCACTGCATGGGAATGTCTTTGAATGGTGCAGCAAAGCACTCTTCATACATATTCTACTCCTAGACTGCTGCTGACAGGTGCCTAATTGACATTCAGGGATCATGTGCGGAGATGGAGATGGTAAACCATTCGGTACTTCAAAGCCTGTGGGTGTATGAAGTGGACTACAGGTACTGAGGAAGCTCTTTGTTGTGCAACTGCACATATGCGCATGTGTGTGTGTGTGTGTGTGTGTGTGTGTGTGTGTGTGTGTGTGTGTGTGTGTGTGTGTGTGTGTGTGTGTGTGTGTGTGCGTGCGTGTGTGTGTGTGTGTGTGTGTGTGTGTGTGTGTGTGAGCATTTGTTTTTCTTTCTGTTTGTGCATGTGTCAGTGTGCCTGTGCGCGTGCACGCACGCGCACACACACACACACACACACACACACACACACACACACACGCACGCACGCACGCACGCACGCACACTCGCACGCACGCAGGCATGCATGCACGCACACACACATATCTACACACTATCAGATCACAAGACAGAATAATACAAATATAAAAAACCCAGTACAAAGCTCTCACGATTAACTGTATCTTTGTGCAGACGGCTTCAGTGACTAGGTGGACATGACAGCACGCGCTGAATTTGCTGTTTGGAATCAGTAATTCATGTCGCTCATGATGATGGTGAGAAGATCACAGAACACAATACATCTCTCATCCGCCGCGTTTTTTAACTTGAAAGACAGAGAGAGAAGGGAGGGAGGGAAAGAGAGAATGAAAGACAGAGTGAAGACAGAGTGACACACACACACACACACACACACACACACACACACACACACACACACACACACACACACACACACACACACACACACACACACACACACACACACACACACACACACACACACATGCGCGCGCGGGCGTACGCGCGGACGTAAGCGCACAGAGAGAGAGAGAGAGAGAGAGAGAGAGAGAGAGAGAGAGAGAGAGAGAGAGAGAGAGAGAGAGAGAGAGTACAGACAAAGATATATGTACATGTAAAGGCAGCAGCCGTGGAGCAGTGGTTAGCATTTGTAGATCGCTGGTTGAGAGTTTAAACCCATCAGAGGCATACATTCGAGCGGTTTGTTGTTGTTGTTGTTGTGTTGTTGTTGTTGTTGTTGTTTTTGCTGCTGCTGCTGCTGTTGTTGCTGTTATTGTTTTACCACGACTGCAGTTTGCTTCTACACATAAAGAGTTGTTTTCTGTGATATGACTTAAAAGGTAAGACCGTTGCCAGACGGTGGAGATTCGTCACTGAACTGCCAAAATTGCTTTAATTTCCTGGCCAGCTGCAAGTGGTTGTATCCCTCGGGCCTGATAAACGCCGGGTTGGTCACATCAATGGAAGCGTGGCGTGCAGCCCTGTCGTCAAGATTCCAGACCAGCTATGAACACCATATCATCATTCGCATCTCCGTTGATCATTTTTCTTTGTTTGTTCAAAGTCTGAAAATTCGGTTGCCCTCCATGCCCAGTTCTAATGGGGACCCCAGTTTCAGTTTCCCACCATTGTGCCTGTCTATGGTGGGTTCCATTCAGACTCGTCAAGGTCGGCAAGTCCATGGGGGCTGTCGCTGGGCGGAACATGGTGGAGAAGTCTGTGTGACTGATGTTAAGTCACGCTGGCTTCGTGACCATGCGATTTTGACCGTCTGTGAGGAACTTAGGAGGTAGTGTCCAGTGTGTGTTGGGTCAGAACAGGCACCACTGAACCCCATCTGCGGGCTGAGAGGTCATGGGTTCCATTCCTATTGGAAACTTTTCGGCTCTAACTTACAGTTGAAAATTCTGTGGGCTCAAGCGGGAGGGAGGAATGGAACCACATGTTCGAGTATCATTCACTTAAGTTGGATACATCCCTGAAAGTGTTACTCATAGTTTCCTGACCAATTTCACGGGTTTCTGTATCTCTCGGGCCTGGTTGACGCCGGGATATAGTATGAAAGGAAGCGCAGAGTATAGCCCTGTCATGTAGGCTCCTGACCTCTGACCACAATGATACTCCATTGCATCATTTTCATCACCTGCACTGATCGTCATGAGAAAGCCAACAGACTGAAACTTTACCACAAAATGTAAAGCAAACATTTCGTGAGGAGGTGAGAAAATAAACAAATAAATAACAAGAAAGAGAACTTTTGGTCAAGCGAATGCATGTACATCAGTAATTGGGTGTATTTGGATGTATTCAGCAAGTGAGTGAAAGTCACCTTCCTTACTTATTATATATCATTATCTAATCACACGGATGGGAGGGGGACAGAGGGGTTAGGGGGAAAAAAAAAAGAAGAAAACAAATCGGAGACATATCGCGAGAGTTCGGATGGATGTAAATGAATAGGAATGAATGAGTACTGAATCCTTCAAGCATCCATTTGAGTCTTCTCGGTGCTTTTTCTGCTATACAGAAATAGAAAATAATGCGCATTTAATACAAACAGAATTATTTTCTCTCTCAGATTCGTATACAGACGTTCGCAATGTCCAAGAATGAACAGTTTGTTGTATCTGCGCATCACGCTAGAAGCCACCAAACATGGAATCACTAAGTGTGTACTCGAGGCCTTTAAAATCTGTGTAGTCTATCCGGACCGTACCAACAGTCACAGAGCGAAATGTCTTTATAGTATTAAATGAATCAAGACCCACAATCTTGCTGGTGATAATGGGACTTTAGAATAAATGTTTAATCTAGAACCTGATCATATGCAATACACACACACACACACACACACACACACACACACACACACACACACACACACACACACACACGAAAAATCACATTACAAGTTTGAGTGGTCGAGTATGCTTGGTTGCAGCAGAATGCCATTACTTCTGTGTGTGCCTGTGCGTGCGTGCGTGCGTGCGTGCGTGCGTGTGTGTGTGTGTGTGTGTGTGTGTGTGTGTGTGTGTGTGTGTGTGTGTGTGTGTGTGTGTGTGTGTGTGTGTGTGTGTGTGTGTGTGTGTGTGTGTGAGAAAGAGAGAGGGAGAGAGAGAGAGAGAGAGAGAGAATTAATTTGGCCTCAGAGAATTTTTTCTTTTTCTTTCTTTTTTTCCTCTCTTCTTTTTTTTTTTTTCTTTGATTTGTTTGTTTGTTTGTTTGTTTTTTTTGTTTTTTGTCTATAATCCTGTGGGTTTTAACCCACATTACATAAACATAGTTTCGGCTTCGAGTTCTCTGTCTTCCCACATACACATACACACGCGCGCACTCGCGCTCGCTCAAGTGCAGGCGTAACAGACATCGATCTTCACAATTGTGTAACTTCCGATACGGAGTCCACGAACAGTCAATGCTCGGCACATGAAGTAAAGAACACACGCTGCTATCTTGTTTCACTCTGGGGGTCGGATGAAGATCATCCTCGAGACATCTTGCGTGAGTTTGCAGGTTCGAGTGGCTGATGAAGGAGACATTCTCACAACCAAACAGGTCTGTACCTATAAGAGCATTGAAGAGTTCTCTTCTTATTTGCAGCTAATGATCTTTTACATGAGCAATCTAACTTATTTTTCATTTATTTTTGTGTGCTCTGGGATGGTCGGAAGCGATATTTTTAGTTGCACTGTGCAAAGCTTTTGCTGGCAACTTCTGGGTCACATTTTTTAAATGCTATTAACACCATAATGAACTATGGCATCCATTAGTGTATCATTATTTTGAGGGGGTTAAGACATTTTCCAAGAGTAGATTGCTCTCCCTGATAGTACCTAAAAGCCGTAAGATCGACCAAGTCTTTTTCGCGTTGACGTTGTTCATGACAGAATCGTGTATAAGGACGACCAGCGGTAGATCGTGTTTCCATTGCTGATGGTAGGAACGATAAAGAGAACCTTTCGCTGTTCTATTTCTATGGGGTGTTGCTTTGACCTCACTTGAAGTTTTTGCGTCATTTGTGGGTTCTGGAGTTTTCTTGCTCTCTTTAGGCTATAGGCCTACTCTTCATTTTTCTTTCCTCCTGCTTGTAGTTTCTGTAGGCTACAAGCCTCTGCACAGTGGGAACTGACTGTTGGGGATCTCGGCCTAATGATGAAATTGGTGGCGTTGGCATAGGTAGGTCTACGTTGTGAAACTGTACGTCTGTGTTTGGCTATTCACATACTTTGTTCCACGGAATATTCTGTCTATTTGCTTTGCTTTTGTTTGTTTGTTTGTTTGCTTTTGGCTTTTTTTTTTTTTGTCATTCACTGTAGTTTCCAGTATCATTTGTTTTAGTTCACTGACTTAGGCCTGACATCTGTATCATCTGTTTTAGTTCTCCGAGCAAATAAAACATAAATGAAAAATAAGTAAGACATTACGGGATCACTGGCCAGGTCCACGAATGGATCAAGAACTTCCTGGCAAACCGACAGCAGGCGGTGGTTGTTGATGGAGCTTTCTCAGAGGCCGTCCCAGTAGAGTCAGGAGTTCCCAGGGATCAGTCCTGGGCCCAGCCCTTTTTCTCCTCTACATCAACGACCTCCCTGAACAACTCTCCTCAACAACACGGCTCTTTGCAGACGACACTCTCTGCCACACAAACTGTCACTTCCTCCCAAGGCCAAAGGAAGCTACAAGAGGACCTGGACCACATGACAGACTGGGAAACAACATGGAAGATGTCTTTCCACCCAGACAAATATCAGGTCCTCCATATCTCAAGGAAGAGAAACACACTAACTGGCACATACCACCTCCATAGCCAAAACCTCAAAAAGAGTAGAAGAGACACAAAGTACCTGGGGATCACCATCTCGTAAGACCTCAGTCAGGACACCCACATTTCCAACACAACAAATAGGGCAAACAAGACCTTAGGGTTTCTCAGGCGAACCTGAGTGTGGGCTCTATCAACATCGAGTAAACTGCCTACAAAGCGCTAGTTCACCCCACTCTTGAATACGCCTCACCTGTCTGGGACCCCCTATACTGCCAAAAACATCGACAACCTAGTAAAAATCCAACGCCGTGCAGCTCGATGGGTTGTGAACCGCCACCGTCACACCTCAAGTGTCGATTCCATGCTGACACATCTACAGTGGTCCACCCTAGCAGACAGAAAAAGAGCAGCAAGGCTGACCACCTTCTTCAAATACCATCATGAAGAGGTCAGCATAAACACACCCCATTCAGGCCCACACCTAACACCCCCAACAGGGTCTACAAGACAGTCACACAGTGAGACGTATTTCCTCCCTGTCTGAACAAACTACAGGAAGTATTCCTTCTTCTCGAGGACTGTCAATGACTGGAACAGCCTGCCTCCAGAGGTTATCTCCTCAACCTCGGTGGGGGTGCTTCAAGTCCCGAATCTGACCAGCCAGCGCCCCCCCCCTACCCCCACCCCCACCCCCTGCTCCTCTACCACCACTATCCCACCCCACTAGTCCCGCTACTGCCAGTTTTACATGCCAACAACCCAATTGTGTGGAAACCCCCAGTTTTATACACATCAGAACCATCAAAATGATGATGGTGGATGTTCATACAAAGAAGAAGGAGAAGATTCACTCACTAGGTCTTTCTACGAGTTTGCCAGACAATCTTCATTCGCACGCGCTTTCTGTTGACCTCGATTCCTTGAAGTTTACTGGTCGTCGGCGTCTCAGCAGTTTGCCACAGGCGTCGCTCCAACTCTTCTTTTCTTAAATCATAGGTCACTCCGCTTTTATTTCCTTTTGCGGAGACTTCTTTTGGTTCGCATAATTCGAACGACCCCACACACTTCCAGATCTGATCGATCTCATGCTTCCTGGTACGAATGTTTTGTTTCAGCAGACTTAGGCTTCAGTTCGTAACCGTTTCCGTCCTCTTGCGTGTGTGCGTGGTGTGCGCGCGCGCGTGTGTGTGTATGTGTATGTGTGTGCGCGTGCGTGCGCTCGTGCGCGCGCGTGTATGTGTGTGTGTGTGTGTGTGTGTGTGTGTGAAAGGAGGAGGGTATTTTTGCATGTTAAGTGTATCTCTAGAAAGAGGGAGGGGGGCTTGGCACTTTGGCATAATAAGTGCATCACCGCTTTTACAATGAATAGTTTTCAGCTGACGCCAAGAATCCGAATCAGTCGCCATATATACAGAAACAACACTGTAGGCTGGTACATCCTTCTCGATTGTTTCGCGTGCAACGATGATATACAACACTGGTTGCGCTGAAAATTGGCCCTTGCATCTGCGTTTTATGTTGTCACTTTTCCTCACCCTCCCTTCCTGTCCCTCTCCCTTCCTCAGTACCCCTTCTCTTTTCAACCCATCCATTCCCCTTCCCTCCCTCCCCTCCCAAACTACGTCTGTGCCATCTGCCGTCACATTGACAATCTCTCCCAGCACGCTGGTATAAAATCCTGGAGTATCATCCTCAGACATCCTCAGCGAATTTTTTGCCACCCAGGTGAAAAGAACACGCGGAAAAAGAACCAGCGACGATGAAGGCGGCAACGGCTTGGTGGACTTTGGCCCTACTAGCAGTCTTGGGGCTGGGGGCCACGGTGGAATCGTTCATATTCTCTGCCTCTCTACCCTGTGGGTTCAATTCCCGTTACCAACGGCTGCAGCGTCCCCAAGTTGCTGTTGATTTCGGGACTGGTGAAATGCAAACCATTCTTCACCCCAGCTTGTCACCGCCATGATATCTGCTACCGTTGTGTAAGTGACCGACTGTGTTTGGGTTTGTTTTGTCTGTCTGTCTGTCTGACTCTCTCTCCCTCCTCTTTCTGTATACTTACCTTCTCTCTCTCTCTCTCTCTCCTCTCTCTCTCTCTCTCTCTCTCTCTCTCTCTCTCTCTCTCATCTCCTCTCGTGTGTGTGTGTGTGTGTGTGTGGTGTGTGTGTGTGTGTGTGTGTGTGTGTGTGTGCTTGCGCGCGCATACGCAAATGCATGTACTCATGTTTGTGCATGCGGAAATGTGTGTGTGTGTACGCGCGCGCTTGTGTGTTTGCGTGCGTGCACTCGTGCTTGTGTGTATATGTGTGTGTATGTGTGCGTGTGTGTGTATGAGATAGAGAGAGAGGAGTTCTGAAAAAGACTATACGCTTATTTCAATCATTGTCAGTTCACAACTTGTTTCTGGGAGAAGTAGTGGTGGAAGCAACAGCAGAAGAAGAAACAGCTGGATAAGTCATTCACCGCCAACGTTTATAGTGTAATGGTAAAATGGGGCAGCAGCAGAGGTAGTAGTACTAGCGTCAGCAACAGCAGCAGCAACAGCACTCACAACGTCATCTTCAGCAGCAGCAGTTGTGTAGAAGTACTAGTATTGTTGTTACTGCTGTTATGAGTTCACATTACGGTAATCATAGTTACATTACATCATCGCCATTATCGTCATTATTTTCATAGGAAATGATGATAATAACGGTGTCAACGACGTTAATGTGCTTTGGACAATTATGATAACATTATGACAGAACACGCTATTCAAACAGCCACAACAACAACAACAAAACCTACGCATTCACATTTTGTAGTCTGTTCCATACATGGCATTTTCGAGATTAAGTGGGGGGGGGGGGGGGGGGCGGGGGGGGGGGGGGGGGGGGGGGGGGGGGGGGGGGGGGGGGGGGGGGGGGGGGGGGGGGGGGGAGGGGGGGGGGGGTGGGGGGGGGGGATTTAAGGGGGGGGGGGGGGGGGGGGGGGGGGGGGGGGGGGGGGGGGGGGGGGGGGGGGGGGGTGGGGGGGGGGGGGGGGGGGGGGGGGGGGGGGGGGGGGGGGGTGGGGGGGGGGGGGGGGGGGGGGGGGGGGGGGGGGGGGGGGGGGGGTAGGGGGGGGGGGGGGGGGGGGGGGGTGGGGGGGGGGGGGGGGAAGGGGGGGGGGGGGGGGGGGGGGGGGGATGGGGGGGGGGGGGGGGGGGGGGGGGGGGGGGGGGAGGGGGGGGGGGGGGGGGGGGGCAGAGAGCAGGGTAGCGAGGGAATGATGAAGGAATGGAGATGAGGAGTAGAAGAGGGAGGGGAGTGGCAGAATGGGGAAAGACAGAAGAAACGCACAGCAATTGCCATTCGTTTTTTCCCTCTGCTGCACCAGGGAGACTCCTACAACATCACCAGAAGTGAGTGTGACGCAGCCTTCTACCACGACATGCTGGAACTGTGTGAGAAGAACCCGAATGGTTGCGAGGACCAGCAGCGGAGAGACGTCACCAAGAGAATCCCTGATCCTAGGAAATCGTTCCGGCGGCGGGATCTACTGGACGTGAGCCGAAGGATCCCCACTAACCCCAAGAAATCGCCCCTGCCGCCACAGAGGCGGGATATTCAGAGAAAAGACGTCGACCGTCGACTGCGACAATTGGGCGGGACTGTATTACTCCGGGGTCCGTTTGTTTGGGGGAGATAGGTTTAATAAGCCCGACGCCGACCTGTCGCAGTGCCCCATGCTCGAGCACTGTTTGCCGTAGTCTGTCGGGACGTGGCGATGACGAATCACTCACTCTCTCTCTCTCTCTCTCTCTCCTCTCTCTCTCTCTCTCCTAACAATCAAGACTTTTCTGCTTTTGTTCTCGGTTTTATTTTTCTAAAAAATTGTTTCCTTTTACACAGGCCTTTCTGTAGTGTCCCGTAGATTAGAAAATATGCCATATGTACTGACATACACTTTTGTTTTTCTTTTTTGTTCTTTTCTTTTCTTTTGTTGTCTGTTCGTTTTTTGTTTTTTTTTTTGATTTTTGTTTTTTTTGTTTTTTTTTTTTGTTTGTTGTTGTTTCCGATTAGTATGGTCCTTTTTATATGCTTTGAAACTTTTCACGCTTGTTTGTAATCAGGGGTATAAAAAGTATACGGAATGGCGGAGTCCTTCCGCACTGTTCAGTTGCTTCAGCTAGTTTAGTTACTATGTTCTGAATTGGTATATCTCATAACCAAGTGTGTACGTGTACATTCTGGCTTTTCGTGACAGAAGGCATTTTCCCTGCCGGGGACAAGCCTTAAAAGGCTTTGTATATTCGGATGGGTTATAAGGAAACTAAAAACTGAAATGGAAGTTTGGACTATCAGTTCTCAAGGGAGGAACGCATGCTGCACGCTGGTTCTCAGCTGAAAAATATAACTGGGTGTTCCGAACTTGCAACTGTTTCAATGGCTGCAAGGAATATTTCTGCACCCTGTTTACGCGAAGTGAAACTAATTCATTTTCACCCGGGACTTGCACTCGATGTTTTCTGCCGTACTGAATGAAAATGTTTTTATTTACGAAACGACAGTTGAGATCAAGGCCAACTATCCACAACCAGTCACTGGAGAGTTTGACAAAAATAGATTTTCAGTATGGGAGAGCTTTCATATGGTTTCTCTTCTCTGCGCGAATCCCAACCGTTCGCAGAACATAATGTTTTTCTCCTTTTTTTCTGTTCGTTTTTTTGTTTTGTTTGTTTATTTGTTTGTTTTTTTAACCGCGAATAGCGGCTTGGCGTGGTCCGCAAACCTCACTGATCTTGAATCGCGAACCAAAATATTGAGCAATTAAGAACAAAGACAAGATCGCCGAGATCGCGAACTTAATGAACGAGTCTTGAAAAGTTTAAGTAATGTATCCGCCAAACACGAACAAACGACTCACAAAGGCAAAACACATCGCGTTTCGACCTCTTAGGTATTCTTCAGGCATGATAAACATAAGCAACACCCGTCTCGCGCCGAATTTTACAGGTATTTGCTCGTTCTTTCTTCTTTTCGTTGTCCTGAGTGTTGTTGATCTCTCGCTGAAGAAGACCTATGAGGTCGAAACGTGTCGTGTTTTGTCTTGTGATTCGTTTGTTCAGATTTGCCGGATACATTACTATAACTTTTTCAAGATTTGTTTAGATTTCCGCCTGCAGTCGCCTCACTTTGCAACTAGATGGACGAGGCTGGCGATAAAAGAAAAACAAATCGCTCCGAGAATGGCCTGTGAGGAGAGACTGTCAGATTCGGATTATCTTTGAAGAAGTAGTCAGTCGCTGCACTGACAGACGTAAATGACACGTACATGACAACGAGAGGGTGCTCAGCTATCAGAACAACTAAAATAAGTCTACAGTTCCCATGAAGGGGGCCAGACCGCACATTTTGCAAGCCCTACTTCGTAGGATCTCGTTCTGATGCGGAAACAGGAATTGCAGTAGGGAAATTCGGAGTAGTTAATTACCAGTTTCGCATTACAATTTTAACTAAGATAAAATTAAAAAACAAAAAACTGTTCGTTGTTCGTTTGTTTTTGCTTTTCAATTCAATATCTATCATCCCCCCCCCCCCCCCCCCCCCCCCCCCCCCCCCCCCCCCCACCCCAGAGGATTGTTTTTTTTTCGCTGTTGTTCTTGTTTTTTTTTTTTTTTCGTTTTATTCGTTTCGTAATTATAAGTGTTCGTTCATCAGTTTGTTTCTCTTTAACAATGGTCCACAATAAAGTTTTGCGTTTTGTTTGCGACCAGAGGATTTGTTGGTTGGTGGGCTTGCCCTTCTCTTGAATGTATAATCGTTCGGATTTTGGCGCATTATTTGTAACTAGAAGAACCATGGCTGGTTGGTTATTCTGCCTTTGTGTTTAGCCTTTATCTTCGTTCAGCTTTTGTACCATCGAAGTTAACGTTGGGGCCTCTCTCTCTCTCTCTCTCTCTCTCTCTCTCTCTCTCTCTCAGCGTATATCATAAGGTCTGGAGGCGGGAGAGGAGGAATGGAGTCTGTGTCTCATATCCTCTCTTGTCAGGTTATCTATTTATCTATCTATTTAAGTTGTTTTTGTGCTTGATGTATGCGTCTGTGCTAAGTGGTTTTTATCTGACGCACTTGCAGAACCAGAGACACTGAATGATGACCCAATAAAAAGTTAACATCATCATCAATGTCTTGTTCCAAAAACCACGACAAGAACTCACGTCGCATAACCTTCGTAGTCCTGCTTTAAAGCTTCACGTGAATTAACAAAGAATTCATCCAGGCACTACTTTTCCTCGTGAACTCTCCAGCTTCTCTGCCAGTTCAGTTCAATTTTGATCATGAACAGTAAATAATTTGTACCGTACGTTTAATGATTTGCCACGGCCCGGGTTATAGATGATGCATATCTTAGGCAGTGCATGAGTCCCTCAAGGTGTAAAATAAGTCTTCATGAATCTGCAGAGACATAAAATTACGAGCCCTGTCGAACGCACAAGGGGAGTTATGCCTGTAAGTTCTTGCGTAGCCGCTATCAATCCTGACGACTGGTCGAGAGTGTCAACTTTCATTTGTGCCGTTCAGTGTATCAAGCATTCCTACGAAGAGAGTCACACATGCATTTAACCAAACAAACAAAAAATCGATGACTTGTTAACAAATCTGACGATTGCCAAGGACCTGGATGATGAAAACATCTGTGAATGATGAACGTACAATGACAAGACAAAGCGGGGCGAACAAAGCCCCGTTGGTACCGACACAATTCTGCCCAACAGGCCTTTTGCAACTCTTTGTGTCAGTAATTACGTTAACTACCAAAACACGTCATCAATCCATGCAGCTTCAGATCTCTCCACATCAAGGAAAAACATTCTCTAACATCAAGCAGCATTCAGCTTTTAGGGTAAGTGATCTGATCTGACACAGAGCGTCGTACTGTTGGTGCGCCGTCGCCATTGGTGTTTTTTCCTTTTCTTTCCTTTCTTTTTTTTTTTAATGACGGTTGGTACTTTGACCAGATGCGCTAGGTCTCATCACATCAATCAACTGATGTCGGACCATTATGATGAGTCACTGCTAGTGTTTAATACAATCGGAGGTCGCAACTACAAAATGAGAAACTTTTGAATGGCGGAAGGTCACCGTATCATCTGCTTCGACTGGCTGATATCAGTTCTAATCAGTTCTATTGACTTGATTCGCAAATGAACATTGTCATAACTAATTTCACTCTACCCAGGTAGGCAGCCCGTTGTGTAAACGAGTGTGGATTGTAAAGCGCTTACAGCTTGGTCTCTAGCCGAGAATAGGCGCTATATAAGTATTCATTATTATTATTATTACTTTGTAGCGCTGCGGTTATAAGCCAATAAACAGTGTTGCTACCAGGGCCACGACAAAAATGGCTTTTTCTTTTTTGCATTAGGAAGGACCCTGCGACACACACTCGCTCATCACTCCTCTTTGCACCCCACCCCCATTTTCATGTTACTGATCTAGCCCTGGCTGCGTGAATACGCCTGCTTCGTATGGTAACCAAAAGGATGACGACAACACAGGCCCCCTTAAAAATGGTTAAAAACTTCGTTTTGGGTCTGCCTATTCCAAGACCATTCGCTTGCAAGACGGACCGAGACAAAAAGGCCGAAGGAGGAAACGGAGACCGGAGTGCTAAGACTCCATACAGTCTTCGGACAGGGAACAACGTGTTCTGAAACGACTCCGACTGTCGGACTGTGAGTCTTACCATTTCAGGGATCAAACGTCAGTCGCTGAAGAACATCTGCTCATAAATGTGCCACCTGACTGTCCTGAATGAATTTTACGTAATAATAACACAAAACAAAACGCAACAAACCAAAAGCTTTTGTTGGATTCAGTCTCAGTGACTCCACTCGATTTTTTTTCAAATAGTCGTTGCTCTCAGTCAATGAAGAACATTAAAAAAATAATAATAAAATAAAATAAAAAAATTTTTAAAAAAACAGTGTGTCGTGTATTTGATGAAAGCACTGTCGTGTGAAGTAACACGTTTACGAACAGCAAGAATATTTTGAAAACCAGAACAACAACAAAACAATGAAGGAACTCAACCGAGAGGACAGTCGGGAGATCGCAGACCTCCGCTAGGGTCGAACGGATCCTGGATTCGCCCTTTTATCCTGATTCGCACCAAAATTTAATAGGTTTGTCCTCCGGCCACAGTCTTGGGCCAAAAGGTTTGTGAAACACACCATTTCAGGACGTTCGTGTAATCTTGTCAACGAAGAGCTAAATCGAA
>JADBJO010008340.1:25000-35000 GCA_016801955.1 Conus betulinus | reverse complement strand
AAACGTCTCAAGTGCCACATACAACAGACTGTTCCCAGCTTCGTAGATAGGCCCACACAGCCAGACTGAAACTGGTGGGCATGGTCTGAATTCTAGACAACAGTAATAGACTTATTTGAAAGTCACAATGGTTATTGTAACACTAAAGGTAACGTATTCAATACATGGTCATGAAGGACGGGAAAATATAGACCAAAATGTATCTCATCTTTTCTGGTCAAATTACACAAACAAAAGTGCTTTTCAGGTTCAGCTACAAATCGATATCTCACACGATGACAAGTGATGTCAAAAACATTAATCTGCGACAGATCGATATCTAACTTGATGACAAGTGATGTAAACACACACACACACACACACACACACACACACACACACACACACACACACACACACACACACACACACACAAATGTAACCAATACAGATTTCCTAGGTCTCTTCATCTTAGTTCTAACATTCAGGTTTATGGAACACGAAGTAGTAAGGTCTATACTGAGGAAACCTGTCATTCGTAGAAATATGGTCGCGCAAGTCTTGTCGCTTGTATAAAAATGGTCATATCAATTTTGCCGCCTGCTATCTACAAAGTCTTTGTTTTAAACATTTAAACTCTAAATCAGTTTTGCGCCCAGTTTGAGGAGATAAGTGACTGACTGTTCGTGCTTCGTTTTCATTGTCTTGAACGTTACTCGTCTAGCCCGATCATAGAGATCAAAACGCGCAGTGTTTGTTTTGTAATTTGTTTGCGCTTTCATTCGGCGGCATAGTAATTTGTCTATTGATTTTGTTACATTTTAAGAAGATTGATATATTGTGCACGCCCAGGTTGTCCCGTACAAAAGCTAATCCATTACAATTTTGACTCTGGCGGACACTTGTAGCCCACGTCCTCTCCTTGCCATTATCATCTGGAGTTTATGATTTCCTGCAGGCTTTCTGTGGCAATTTATCAAAATTGATAAGAATGAATGAAAACTATTGCGATTGAACAGAAACAAGACTGAGGTAACAGTGCAAAGATTTCTATCTTACAGACATGGTCAAAAAAGAAAGAAAAGCTTTTAAAGTTCGCCTCGTCTAGTTTTGAAAACCAGCTACACACATTCACTTCAACAAAAGGTAACAGTTGAACTAGGATGTAACATTCAGCTGTGAGTACGAGAAACAGCGTTTCCTGAGATGATTTAGGAGAGAGAGAGAGAGAGAGAGAGAGAGAGAGAGAGAGAGAGAGAGAGAGAGAGAGAGAGAGAGAGAGAGAGAACAGGCGATGGGAGAGTGGGAAGGAGGGAGACATACAAAGATCGAGAAATGAAGACAGGCCGCGGAGAGAGAGAGAGAGAGAGAGAGAGAGAGGACAGAGACACACACACACACACACACACACACACACACAGAAAAAAGATGAAGTAGAAAAAGGGGAGAGATGTATTTGTGAGAAGGAGGGGGCAGGGAGGGAAGAGGGAGGGGAGGGGGAAACCTGCATGTGGTAATACTTGTGAGGCAATCATACCAGAAACGTAATACCCCAAGTTTCGGCATGCTTGATTGCTTGCTTTATGTGTTGATTGCCCTGTGCGGGCGTTGTGTGTGTGTGTGTGTGTGTGTGTGTGTGTGTGTGTGTGTGTGTGTGTGTGTGTGTGTGTGCGTGTGTGTGTGCGTGCGTGCGTGCGTGCGTGCGCGCGCGTGCGTGCGTGCGTGTGTGTGTGTGTGTGTGTGATGTGTGTGTGGTGTGTGTGTGAAAAAACGTTTACAGTACTCCCCCTCAAGGCCTTTAACAAGGGATTAAGCCAAAGCTGCAGTCTGCAGACATTCCAGGCCTTTCTCGGGCAGACATGGTTGAATAAGACAGACAGTCTGCTATTATCCACTCACTCACATGTGAATGTATTCATTCTATGGAAGGAAAAGTGGCGCGGGAGGAGAAGTATGCACTGTTAACAGAGCAAACGTCTTGTGTGTTCAAACGGCAAAGAGTCAGGTCACAGTGTTTCGTTCGTTCGTTCTTTTAGTTTTACGTCTGTTCACCCTTAAGTGATATTAGACGGGAAGGTGGGGGGGGGGGGGGGGGGGGGGGGGGGGGGGGGGGGGGGGGGGGGGGGGGGGGGGGGGATAGAGGAGAAATATAGGTATGAAAGAAGAGATTGTTAATGCATGCGTTAATATTGTTTAGAGAGTGTGTGGTAGTAAAAATTATATGTTTTTCCTATATGCCTACACCTACAATTCTATATAATGATCATCAAGCTTTATATGGGATATGAATTGTTGAAAATGATAGAATTAGTAGAAAGGAAATGAAGTTTACTATCTGTATCAAACGTGACTTAACAATTAACAGAAGATTAGTATAACAACAATTGAATCCAACAATAAATTAACTATTCAAAGGAAAAGACCAATAGGACTAAGGTGTAAAACTTCTGAGAAACATTTAAGAAGATGGAAGTCATTTAACACTTCCTGAACAGTTAATGGTATTTGACGAGTCAGTAAATCCCCTGTAGTTTTCGTCATTAATTCTTTGATATCCGGACAGTGTAAAATCAGGTGACTGATGGAGATTTGATTCCCACATACACATTTAATATCTTTAGAAAATTTTGTTTTAAAAGCATTTAAACGAATTTTGAACATCAGAGAACTAATATGTCTTGAACTAGTATCAGATATGTGATTTAAAAATTAATTTGGAATTTATTGTGCTGACGCTTTTTATACAATTGTGTGAATAATGGCTATCTGATGTCTTCAACATGTTATCAAACGTATCTTTTGCTAGCTTTTCAATGTGATTATAATACTCGTGCAGATCTAGATTTATGTTAATTAGAGTTGCCCCTTCAATATTACGTCCTGCACTTTTAGCTGCTCTATCAACCAGTTCATTACCATATATTCCGCAATGGGAAAGGAACCCAGTAAAAAGTTACACTAATGTCTTTACATGCCAACTGATGGATTACATGTCTGATTTCTAGTATCATTTCAAGACGTTTTTTGGCATTTTGATCTTTGATAGCTTGTAATGCCAGTGTTTCGTCGTAAGAGACGGTTGTGTCGAGCATTTTGTTTTCGTGTATATGACACCTATTCTTACGAATGTTCCACGCAGGTCCGCGTTTTGTAGTCTACCTAATCTGCGTCTTTGAACTTGGGACTTGCATTAAAAAAAAAGTCTTGTCCACCATCATGTTCTAAAAATGGAAGAACGCAGAACTCAGCCAAGATTTTTTTTGTTTTTGGTATGTATACTTGCCTGAAATGTACCTGTCTTATCTTTTAACAGTATCGAAAGCAATAATCATACCTGATGAGAGCATCTGACGTCACAATAAGTCAAGGCTGTGTGTAAGGAACAAATCTTTGGAGTAAGTTTGTTCTGGATTTACGAGTTTTGAAACCCTGGGTAGACATTTTCTACCTGGTCTGATTTTACTGGTATTTAGTATCTGATAGGAAGATACCAGTATTACAGTTTTATCACGGTCACACACACACACACACACACACACACACACACACACACACACACACACACACACATACAGAGAGAGAGAGAGAGAGAGAGAGAGAGAGAGAGAGAGAGAGAGAGAGAGAGAGAGAGAGAGAGAACATCATCTAATCACTCTTGCGCAGCTTCGATCTCTATCTTTCTCATTCACGTTCCCACACGCAAAGCACAAACGGCGCCAAGCATGGGCGCGGGCACACACACACTCGTTCACTCTCTCTCTCTCTCTCTCTCTCTCTCTCTCTCTCTCTTTCACACACGCACACACACACACGCGCGCGCGCGCGCGCGCGCATACACACACACTCACTCACACTCACACATATACTCTTTCTGCCTCTGTCTGTCTGTCTGTCTGTCTCTCTGTCTCTCTCTCTCTCTCTCTCTCTCTCTCTCTCTCACACACACACACACACACACACACACACAACACACACACACACACAATCACACACTCATTCCCCCACACTCCTTGAAAATGACCACCATTAGTCTCGCTTGACGTGACGATCGAAACACGTGAAATAATACTGACCACTTCTTAAAACTGGACTCGTGGGAACAACGGAACGCGTTGTAGACAACACAAACTGACCGTAGCTGGACGTGAAGGAAAGTGTCGGGGGGGGGGGGGGGGGGGGGGGGGGGGGGGGGAAAAACGTAGTCGAAAAAAACGTACAATACAGTGGTCTTTGTCCCACGGATAAGGAGAGAGGGGAAGGCAAGGGTACGGTGGTGGTAGGAGTTTTAGGGGTTGGCGTGGGGGTAAGGGTAACTGGTGCGTGCGGGGGGGGGGGGGGGGGGGGGGGGTTGCGAGGAAGGGGATAGCGGAGTCGGTTGTGTTTTTCTTGTTAGTTTTACGACTGACAAAAAGGTCGTTACGTCTTCTCTTGCGGCTTTTAGTCGTTGTGACACTCGTTTGTCCGTACAAGATTACGTACAAACCACAGAACCGATTTCAAGGGATCTCGGTGGACAGATGGAATGGAGCTGACGGACGGACATGTTGAATTGGATGTGGATCCGTCGTACGGACTGGGATCAAAGGTGGATCCGGGTTCCGTTGTTTCCAGACCAAAAATATCGCGAAAAACTACTGACCTGATTTGAACGATCCAAGATTCGACAACAAACAAAAAAAATTATGAAAAAAAAATCAAAACGGAAACAACAACAGCAGCAGCAGTAAGTAACAACAACAACAACAACAGCAAAAAAACAACAATAACAACACCCCCAAACCAGTCCGTCGAACAAACACCATCAAGTTTGGTTTGTGTGTGTGTGTGTGTGTGTGTGTGTGTGTGTGTGTGTGTGTGTGAGAGAGAGAGAGAGAGAGAGAGAGAGAGAGAGAGAGAGAGAGAGAGAGAGAGAGAGCTTTTTCCCGCCCCTTCTCCACACCTCTCACTCCCTTCCCCCATGTACCCTTTACTCCGTCGTCAACTGTTGACCTTTGTTAACCGTTCTTCTGTCTTAGAACAAGAACTTGTTCTACGCTTTTTGTCTGGTTAAAACGTATGACAAGCCAGGTGTTCTTTTTTTGAACTAGTGAAAACTGTACACACTGTCCAGGATGGCCATTATAAATTGTCGATTTTGCGGTGTCGTCTTTTTTTTTCTTTTTTTTTTGTTGTTTGTTTGTTCCATTTTCCTCTTTGTCATATTTAAATGCTTTTCGTTAATTTTTCTCCATTCTTTTTCAAATCGGGGTTCCAGAAAAGAAGCAGAATGGTTGGCTCGCTCTCAGCACGAATTAACCTCATCCGTTGTAAGGTTGTCTATAGTTTCCACTGTAAGGATGTCTATAGTGTCTGTTGTAAGGATGTCTATAGTTTCCACTGTAAGGATGTCTATAGTTTCCGCTGTAAAGATGTCTATAGTTTCCGTTGTAGGGATGTCTATAGTTTCTGTTGTAAGGATGTCTATAGTTTCCGTTGTAAGGATGTCTATAGTTTCCGCTGTAAGGATGTCTGTAGTGTCCGTTGTAAGGATAGTTATAGTTTCCGTTGTAAGGATGTCTATAGTGTCCACCGTAAGGATGTCCATATTTTCCGCTGTAAGGATGTCTAGTTTCCGCTGTAAGGATGTCTATAGTTTCCGCTGTAAGGATGTCTACAGTTTCCGCTGTAAGGATGTCTATAGTTTCCGCTGTAAGGGTATAAGGATGTCTATGGTTTCTGCTGTAAGGTTGTCTATAGTTTCCGCTGTAAGGATGTCTATAGTTTCCAGTGTAAGGATGTCTATAGTTTCGACTGTAAGGATGTCTATAGTTTCACTTCTAAGTCATGAACAGCTTTTTGTTGTTTGTCACTTTTATTAACCGTAATCCTTTTTCAGGATGTGACCCTTTGTGTTGTTGTTGTTGTTGTTGTTGTTTAGGGTTGTGACCCTTCTTCCCCAAATGAGCATGTCAGTCACGAAAAGGTCCCACGAGGTCGGCTCGCCTACAGTACTAACAACCATAAACTAAAACCCCTTACTCCCACCCCACCACCCCCCATCCTACCCCACTCCTACCCCTCCCGCCCTCACGCATCCCTCCCCAGCCCACCCGCCCCACCCCCACCCCCACCCCCCCCCCGACCCGGAGGCACTTGTCAGTTGACACCCGTGGGCAGGTGAGTCCACAGGTAAAACTAAGGGTAATGATTGAAAGGCAGGTCTCATCACGGACGGAGATCGCTGACACTGCTTTTGGCGGCCCTCAGCCGTGGTCTGAGCTGAGCTGCTGCGCTGCGGCTGTGCAGGCCTCGTCTCCCTGCTCGTTTGCAGCACAGGGTGTGCAGACAACCATGCGATGCGCAGGACGAACAGGGGTCTGCTGGTGATTACAGGCTGGACGTGGTCATAAGCTGGCGTTTCTCCCTACACGCACGTGTATATGTGCAACGACATGCAGACGACTAGCATACTTGATGAGAACTCGTTGTCTGTCTGTCTCTGTCTGTCTGTCTGTCTATCTGTGTCACTCTGTCTGCTGTGTGTTTGTGTTTGTCTGTCTGCCTGTGTGTCTGTTGTGTTTGTCTGTCTGTCTGTCACTCTGTCACTGTGTGTGTGTGTGTGTGTGTGTGTGTGTGTGTGTGTGTGTGTGTGTGTAAGGTACATTTACATAATCCGGGAAACTGATTTAATATGACAGGTGCGTTCTCAGTGGTTTCTGACTTTCAGTTGTCGGTTTCACGTGGTGGCTTCATTTTCTCTCTCTCTCTCTCTCTCTCTCTCTCTCTTCTGTGGTCACTTTTTCTTTTCTCAATGTCAATGAACAATATCTACATTGAAAACAAAAACTACAGTAGATTATCATGACGATTTATTCAGACAGGCTGGAGAACCTTAAAAAAAAATTTACAGAGAGAGAGAGAGAGAGAGAGAGAGAGAGAGAGAGAGAGAGAGAGAGAGAGAGAGAGAGAGAGAGAGAGAAATTCAGTTCTCCGTCTCTCTCTGCCTCTGTCTGTCTGTCTCTGCCCCACATGTCGCCCGCTTTACAGTGATTCTCACTCTCCCTCCCAACATTTTTTTTTTTTCACATAGAGATGTTTTTGGTCATCGATCTCTTCATATTGACCTGTTTCTCCAGCCTTCTGCTGACGTAATTTGTGACTCCCTTCCCCCAATCCCTATCCCCTTCTTCACTCTCTCTCTCTCTCTCTCTCTCTCTCTCTCTCTCTCTCTCTCTCTCTCTCTCTCCGTGCCCCAGCGCAATAACTCCAAACCTACATCCAGGTTAATGGTCGGACATCAAAGCGGAACAGGAAAAATCACTGAACCGTCCGATGGATTGATCTGTGCTTACCGCCCCTTGTTTACCGCAGCTGTGACCATGACGAACATTTACGTCATGTTGAGTCTTCCACGCTGCAGCTGTCAGGCATCGACTCTCGTCCGTACATGGCTGTTTATCATATATATGACCGCATGCCTCACACAGCGGAGCGCCGCTAAAACCGCGTGAGACAGGATTACTGGCAGTCAATCATGCGCCTGTGAAATGCCCCGGTCCTTCCTCGTTTGTCCAGGCAGCGGTGTGCTGCTATCGGAAACTACGTATCAAACTGTGAAAGAGCGAAGAAGAATGAATAATAAAAAGAAAAAAAAAGGAGTTGAGCCAGTGCCAGAAAGCGGCAGACGTTGGACTGGTTCTCAGCCTTGACTGAACGCGTGTTTCACTCGGCTGGGGGATTATGACTCGCTAAGTGGTGTTTCTGCGAATCGAGGCGGTATCGAACATTGACACGGCAGAAGAAACAAGGGGTGTAGTAGAGTGGACAGTCCAAGTTCTTGTACATGTGTGTAGAGAGGACTGAGCGGAAGAAAAGCTCGTGCGTCATACAGTGTAGAGATTAGCACGTGCTATCAGTCTTCAAGTCTTCAGAGGACAGGTGGTTGTGGGCAGAGGGGGTGTGCGGGTCAGAGCATGGTTTATAAAGGGTGAGGAGGTCTGGAGGTCGTGTGTGTAGGACTTGTTAGTCGTCGCGGGGTCCAGGTCTCCTCCAAAGTTCTTGCTCTGGAGATGAAGACGTTTCCACGACACCTTTGAAGGCTGTTTTTGTTGTCTGTGTGTGATGTTCTTGCTCTGAAGATGAAAACGTTCCCACGACAAATTTGAAGATTGTTTTTGTTGTCTAGTTGTGCTGTTCTGCTGCCAGTGTGAGCTCTAAGATGTGCTTACGTCGCGAGCATCAGTGAAAATTAATCAAGCCAAGATGGGAAGTTTATACTACGGAAGCGATGTGTTGAACTCGAAGAAGATCTTGGATAAGAAGGCCTAATCCCCCCTCCCCCCCCTTGTTTTGAAGTGATAAACGTTGGTGTGGTAGCTGTCTTCCATCACCATGTCCAACAGGAAAAAGGTGAGATAAGCTTTCTTGATTTGTTTCTGTTCTGTCGTTGTATTCCTTTCTCTTGTCTCTGTCAGTACGTCTCCCTCCCTGTCCCTCTGTCCATTTCGTTTTAGGTGAGGACTTAAGTCTCCAATTTACCTCTCTGTTCTCTTTCACTTTATTAATATGTTTAGTTAGCGTTGTTGTTGTTTTGGGGTGGGGGTAGGAAGGGGAGAGGTATCCTATTTCATCAGTCTCTTTTCTTTTTTTTTTTTTTCATCTTCTTTTTTTTTTTCCTTTGTAATTCCTTCATTGATGACACAACACTATCGCTTTGTTTGATTCGTCAATAATGGTAAGTTAGCATCGTCGCCGTACCTAATTATTTCATCCTCTATGAAATATTTTCCCTTTTCCAGGAGCAGGAGGGGACAGGGGGAGGAGGAAAGAGGAGCTGGTAATGGCGAAAGTCTGAATTTCAGATGGGACTGCATTACATTCATTATCAAAATACTTTGCAGTCACAAATGACAAAATTCTCTCAGTCGTACCCCACCTCTCACCCCACCCTCTCCTACCCCACCGTGAGGTATTCTCTACTTTCGCCGCCTATTCTTCTTCTGCCTATACTTTCACCGCAAGTACTTTCGCCACTCGTACTTTCGCCCATACTTGGGCTGTATGTAACAGGACAGGAAAAAAAAAAAAAAAGAAAACGCTTTTCAGGGGTGTATAAAATCTCTCTCTCTCTCTCTCTCTCTCTCTCTCTCTCTCTCTCTCTCTCTCTCTCTCTCTCTCTCTCTGTTCACATATCTGCCTTCAAGACTGAAGAATATGACACTGATTGACAGTCGCTTAGTGCCAGGGTCTAGGGTCCACTTTACGATGTCTTTCTCCAAAAACTTGCCTTCAGTGCTCTCTCTGATTCTCGGAAGCAGCTGAACTGACAGTCCTCGAATGTACACTTCCATCAGGATCCATTCTGTTTTCTTCCATCGATGTGCGAGCATGGTCATTTCAGAACAGGGTTCGTCCTGTTTTGGTCAGGGGCAAAAAACGTCACTCAGTACATCGGAGAATCCATGGCTAAAGTGAATCTGTCAGCGTTCATGCTCATTCAACGAGTACAAACGCTTGAAAATATACGGTGCAGAGTGGTAAGTTTCCTACTGAAGACAGGGGGCCGGAATAGCTCAGTTGGTAGAGCTCCGGACTCGTGATCCTGGGGTCGCGGGTTCGAATCTCCGCCGGGCCGTTTCGGTACAAGGGGATTTTTCCCTTTGAGTTAACATTGGTTCTTACTCCATTTCCTATACAGTCCATCGCGTTAGACTATAAACCGAGGTTCCGTGTGTGAACGCACGCACAACATCTTAAACACACGTAAAATCCCATCACCAACTTTCGGAAGAGAAGGCCAGTTTGGCCGTTGGTATGGATGACACGTTACACACAGCATTGCACTCTGCGTGAGAAATGGCAAGAATGAAGGAAGTAAGGAAATTGAGTGAACGATATTGAACGACATTGACTGGATGACACGGGAAACGACTGAATGAAGCGTCAGCTGGCAGCTCTTCAGTCGGCCTACTCAGGTAGGCATCCCGTTGTGTAAAAGAGTGTGGATTGTAAAGCGCTTAGAGCTTGGTCTCTAGGCGAAAAC
>JADBJO010008340.1:0-17500 GCA_016801955.1 Conus betulinus | reverse complement strand
TTCACCTGATGAAGACCTAAGAGGTCGAAACGCGTTGTGTTTTGTCTTGTGACTCGTTCGTCCACGTTTCTCTGGGCGGTTCGCTGACGTTTATTTAGCATTTTTTTTTTTATCATGGCTTATATTGATTGACCTGACTCGCAAGGAAGACCACAGCAGTAAATTTTAACGCGGTTATAATTTATGATTTCATATCAACCTGACATTAGTAAGTGTAAATCTTTTCTTTTTTCTCTGCAATATTCAATTGGAAAGTATTAAACTTCAACCTTCTTACAATACTTTTTATAATGTGTAAAAAGAAATAATAAATTTTCATTGATGTTCGTATGACGATAATCCGGACTACAGTGCCCCCCCCCCCCCCCCCCCCCCGCCATCCTCTATAAAAATCATGTAATTTTTCTGTTGCAAGGGCTTGTGCGTATAGTTCACATCGGCTAAAAAATCGAGCAGTTTTTGTTCAGTATGATTTATCCCGCTCTTGCGAGTACTAGAAATGATTTTATTTAAAACAAAACTTCGCCAGGAAGACTATTAAATAAAAAAAAATGTCACCTGTCATTGTTTCATCGTTTGTACCTAACAAAACCAGTTCGTCGTTGAATGACAATCCTTCACGCTCATTGCATTTCTCTTCTGCTGAAATATGTGGACAGCGCCAATTTCACAGTGCCTGCTCTATTGTGAACACAAAAAAAAAAACTCATTCATCACTATCGACTATTTCCATTCCTTTTTCAAAGGATGTTTTACACTAAAACCCAACGACATAGTGTAAGTTCCGAATGTATCAGCTTTTTTTTTTTTTCAAACTGTATCAATCTTTTCGTCCTCTAATTCGTTTACAAATTTTTCAGTTGATCGCGCTTATACAGAATATACGGTATCTGTGTTTGCATGCAGACGTCCGTGCAGATATCGGTTGGTATTGTGCGGCATGTGGCTAGTTTTAGCTGATGATAGCAGGTTTTAAGAATTTATACTGTTTATTTTTTTTGTTACTTCGTTCGGCCATTTAGCCCTTTTTTGTGGTTTTTATTATTCCACCAAAGAGTTTTCGGTTTTCACTTGTATCTTCTAGTTGGTTTTGCCGCCTATCTATTAAAAACAGAACACAAAAACACTGAATCGATTTGAACGGTTCTTGATATATTGCATTTGGCCCTAGGACGAACCATGAATTTTTTTAGTGCGGATCCGGAGCTTAAAGCCGATCCGGGAACCTAACCCTAACCCCATACCGCTTTTCGGGCTATCCATTCACATCCATACCCTGGCTTGTCTGAGAGCCCTTCTGGATTGGACGCTGATCTGTGTTGAACTGTTCTTCATCACTCTGAATTTCTTGTGAGCAAACAGTCAAGTATTTTGATACATCTTGACCACGCCGAAACTGCGTTTTGTTGTATCACGTCGTGTGGAATCGTTTCAGACGTGTACTGTTGCGTGTTGCTTTAATTTGACAGATCGTCTGGTATTGCAGCTTTTCTACGTGACAGTGGCATCACCACGTCCGTCCTTTCAGATTCTCTGTGATCGTTTCATCGCTAACCACCCGCTTAATGAATGACGGGATTTGTGGGACACGAGTCATAAACACTGTGGAGCAGATTCCTCAAAGAGTCTGTTTGTAGAAGTTCCTCCAAGTGTAATGGTTAAACGACGATCATTGTGTTTCATCCTGTTCGATCGATACTTCTTTTGATAGACGGTCGTCTTCGTCTTCTTACCTATTTTCGTTTTTACATATTTTTCTTTTTAAATTTTAAAGTTGAATACCTTCCAGTTACAATGAATTTCAGTTCACTTCAGTGTTGTATTAAAGCAGAATGTGTGAAAGAAAAGGTTGTGTTGAAACACATTGTCATAATTATGGTGCTAATGTATGTATATAGAGTGAAACAGATAGTTAATTGCATTGTAATATCTGTATATACATAAACGGACAGAGAGAGAGAGAGAGAGAGAGAGAGAGAGAGAGTAAATTGATAGACAGGTCGGGGTAGGGAGGGGGGGGGGGGGGGAGGGAGATATATAGGCAGGTAGATAGGCGGGCAGACAGGCAGAGAGACAGACAAACAGATAGATTTTTTATAGACAGATGGACAGACAGACAGGGAGGAGTGGGGGGGGGGTAATACGTTCATAGATAGATACCTACCTCAAAGTGTACATTATTTCTGCGGAAATTTTGCCAAAGAGACAACTCCCTTGGTGACGGAGGTACCTCTACGTGCTCTACGTGCATGCTGTTTGCACACGGCCTATGGGGGTCATCGTCCCCATCCGAAAGCCAGTAAAAAATAAGCTAACAATAAAGACACATTTTCCTTCAAGGGAATGCCGCAAGTTACAGAAAGGTGAACACCCTGTTGATGAGAGAGAAGCGTGCACTGTCACGCACCTGCCTGTCCCGTAGTGTCAGTTCCCGTTTGAAGTGCTGCTGCACCTTTTGAATAGCAGCGAACTGTGAATAAGTGGCAGAGAGTATAACCGTGATAGCCATTGAGGGAAGGCGTGTCTCTCTCTTTACCTCTCGAGGGCATCGGTCTGAGAAAAAAAATGCTTATCTTCACATTTAGACGAGACACAGGTTTATGTTAAGAGAGTGCATCCACAAACACTCGACGCAGGGATGATCATGCAGACGTAAACGTTCTCCCCCTACCTTCGGACTTTCCAATCCCCCCACCCCCACCCCTCTCTCTCTCTCTCTCTCTGGTTCTCTCTGTGTGTCTGTACGTGCGTCTCTGTCTCTGTCTGTCTGTCTTTCTCCCCTCTGTCTATATGTCTGTCTGTCTGTCTCTGTCTCTGTCTCTGTCTCTCTCTCTCTCTCTGTGCGTGTGGTGTATGTTGTGTGTGTGAGTACGTGCGCGCGTGCGCGCGCAAGCGCGTGTGTATGTTTGTGTGTGTGGCGACTCACTATCCTGACCAGTTATCCTGGATCTGCTTAACGGGCATTGCTTGTTCATCTGTCATGTTCACACTGGTTTTGTATGGTTCCATCGATCGCTTCTTAAAGAAGTACTCTGTTTTGCCCATAACAACTAGAACCATGCTGATATTCTGAGTCACAGGTCTTGGTACTATTAGGAGGAAAGGTCGGTCTTGATCAACGTTTGCAGACAAAGGCGAACTATGAAACACCTGGGCATCAAGTGATATGCCGGACGATCCTGAAAGAAACGTCAGTTAATAGCAGACAGCTCATGGCCTATCACACACTGGTCATTAATCAAAAAGCTGTCCTTTCCGAGTGTGGAAATCGTCTTTGTACATTGCAGGGGGTGACATAGGAATGTGGGCTCCCACCAACAGTACCTGTACTTTGTAGGAATCGCGGTGTTTCGAAACCTGCAGACACGTCATGTAGTCTAGCACCCGATGGAGATCGTTTAAGATCTTAAGTTCGAGGTTTCAAACTGTGCAGGGCGATGACCCCCCCCCCCCCCCCCCCCCCCCCCCCCCCCCCCCCCCCCCCCCCCCCCATTCCTCATATCGCATATCGAGACAGTCAGAGGACACATGTCCTTCGCCTCCTACGTTATTCATGTTACAATTTGTACATATTCATACTTCTCTTGGTATCCCACGCTGTCGCACTTTTCATTCGGTTACAGCAGTGAAACTTAACAGCAGAGCGTCGCATGCATCGTTCGTCATCATCCCCATATGGTCTGTTCATCTGTTTGATTCTCTTGGGGATATGGAGGATTAACCAAAACACAAAACTGTAGGCTACATCATAACTGAACAACTGTGCGTTCACGTTTATTAGTAGGCCTACAAACAATTGAAGAAATCACACAGGAACATAACGTTACAGTTACGATGCGAATCAAACTTTTCTCTTAAGACACTTCAGGTTGACGGAGGTGAATGACAAGAAGTGGTTCTGATCTCTCGTTGATGCACGTTTAGACAGAGGAAGGTCGAGTTTGGTGGCACATTTAAAGTCTTTACTGCTAGCAGTAGGTTGACCAGTTTAATTCTTATATGATCGTTACAGCTGTCCCAAACAGAGATGATTTTATGTCTTTCTCTCTCAAGCAAACTCTCTCTCTCTCTCTCTAAACCCCGAATATTCGTTTTAGAGTTTAGGCAATCGAGAATCATGGCGTGGCATATCCAATCAAAAAAAAGAATGAAAAAACAAAAGAGAAAAAAATTCCACAACCATGACGTAGCATTGCGCATCAAAACACATGGAGCATTCTAGAACAAGCTGTAGAACGTACATGGAGCTTCGTGCACAGTCCGAAAAGGTTCTGGGACTCTTAATGCGCTTTCGGGATGATCATGTATTTGTCTCTTGTGCATACGTCATCTACTAAAATAACGTCACGTAAAGGATTCTTTGAAACATAATAATATGATGCAAAACTCGGGCCTGCATCGATCTTAGCCAAACCCATGAGGCAAACCGATTGTAACAGTTACACAAACGTTCTTTTGATCTGGGTTTTGTTTATGCGTTTGTATGTTTGTTTTCTGTTTGTTATTGTTGCTGTGTTACTGTTGTTACTTACGAGTTTCAACAAGTGATGCTGGTCTGTCCCAACAGCTGTCGGCCGGTACCTCGGCCACTCTCGACATCAACGGGCAGGAACGGGTACGTCCAGAACGGGCCCGCAGAGGGCGGGTGGAGAAGGTGTGGCGCTGTGTGCGCTGGGCCGAGGCCTACCCTGACGAAAGTCTGACCATGAACGTGGTGGACCTCACCCCTACCTTCGCCCTCCGGAAGCTGGCCGTGCTCTTTGATGGCGGGAAGGTGAGATGAGGCTGGTTGTGGTTAAGGGCAGAACATGGCAGAAAGAGGATGACAAAGGGGCTGCTGCTGCTGTTGTTGTTGTTGCTGCTTGCTGCTACTACTACTGCTGCTGCTACTGCTATTGCTTCTGCTGCTGCTGCTGCTGCTGCTAATGATGATGATAAGAATATGAAGCAAAACAAAAGGAAAAGGGGGCGATGATGGATGAAGAAGAGAAGAAGAAATGGGAGCGGAGGAATGGGAAGTAGAATAACATGAGGACGGAAAAGAGGAAGATGGGAATATTCATAACGATAAGAAGATGAAGAGCATCATCGTTAACAGTATCATCATCTTCATGTCATAGTCAAAAACAAATGGAAAAAGAATTCACAGAAGCAGAGAAGAAGGACGTAGAGGGAAAAGAGAAGGGTGGGATGGAGAAAAGGGGGGAGGGGGAGGGGGGGAGAAAAAAGAAAAAGCAAAAAAAAGAAGAAGGAAAACTATCGATGTGGGGAGAGGGTTAAGCAGAGGAAAGAAAAAAAGTCGGTAAGTAAGTAGGAAAAAAAAAAACGTAGTAGTAGTAGGTCAGTGCTACTACTACTACTACTACTACCACTACTACTACTACGTAGTAGTAGTAGTAGTAGTAGTAGTAGTGGTGGTGGTGGTGGTGGTAGTAGTAGTAGTAGTAGTAGTAGTGGCGGCAGTGGTGGTCGAAATGGTGATAGCAGCAGCAGTAGTTGTATGGAAACCAAGATGAAATAGAACAAAGAACAAAATGAAGATGGTGGTGATGTTTGTACTTGTCACCGACTGGACCATTCCAGACGGACACCCTAATTACGTAGCCTCCCACCGAAATGCCAGCAGATCCTTAAGCGCAGTTCCTGTTGGCAGATATTCTTCCTTCTTTTGATGGACAACAACAGGGGGAAATTCCACTGTCCCACGCTGCTGTACAATGTGTCAATGAACGTTCTCATCAGCTTTTGTACACCAAGATTGAGGAACAGGGTCAGCATAGGGTCATACAGTCCGAAGTAGGAGAGCCCTCCAGTTTTCATATGTAAGCAGAGACCGTATGTAAGTTCCTGTCTCTTTGGCATATACGTGCTACCGTTCATGTGGTCCCATTTTGGATGACCGTGAAGCCGCTCACATTCCGTAGCTGGAGGATCTGATTCCATGGCAGGGCAAGAAAAGCAGTTGCCTATACGACTCACGTGTGACACTAAATACTGCCTACAGATGAAAGGCGAAGGGCGGGTTGGGGAGCGGACGAGCCACGTAGATCTTGTTCCCATGACCTAATCATTTCCTTGCTGGAGGAATTTCAGTTTTCCCAGCGTTCCCTTGATCTAACCATTTCCTTGTCGGACGAATTTCAGTGCTTTCCTCAGATCATTCTGTTGTTTTCAGTATAGCAATTTTAACATTGTAATGCCAAGATGACTTAGAAACAAAAGTCATAAAATGATGCACATTTAAAGCATTCATTATGACGAAACACCTTCACCACCAGTACCCCTCCATATTCCACCTGTTCCCTAAAAGGTGGCAGCCTCTTCGATTCTTGAATGGCTACCAACATGAAGTTGCTGAAGATACACATCCTTTCAAAATGATGAAAAGAGAAAAAGATCAAAACAGCTCATTCCCATGTTCACGTAGTAAGCTAGACGAACTGTGCTGGCTGAAGGCTGAAACAGACTCAAGCATCATCAAAACAGATTGTAGCGTTACTGAAAGAGACTGAAAACAGCCAAAAGCGATAATGAATCAGATTGCAGCGTTACTGGAACAGACTGCATTGTTACTAAAACAGACTCCATTGTTGATGAAACAGGCTGCAGCGTTAATGAAACAGACTGCATTGTTACTGAAAAAAGCCTGCATTGTTCCTGGCAAAGACTGCATTGTACTAAAAAACAGACTCCATTGTTGATGAAACAGGCTGCAGCGTTAATGAAACAGACTGCAGCGTTACTACAGACGGCAGTTTTAGCGAAACAGACTGCAGCTGTACTGAATCAGACGGCAGTTTTAGCGAAACGGACTGCAGCTTTACTAAAACAGACGGCAGTTTTAGTGAAACAGACTGCAGCGTTACTAAAACAGACGGCAGTTTTACTGAAACAGACTGCTGCATTGTTACTGAAACGGATTGCAGCGTTACTAAAACAGACTGCAGCAGCATTAAAACAAGCTGCAGCATAACTGAAACAAACTGCGGCGTTTTACTGAACAGACTGAGAGAGATTGCAGCGTTGAGAGGAGACATACTAATTGCTTTGCACTGGCATACCTTTGACGAGTTATAGAAGATTTTTCCTTGTTCTACCTTTATTTAAGAGAAATGAAGGATATAAACTGATTTGCCCTGCCTTACCTTTAAAGAGAAGTTCTAATTAATCTGCCATGCCTTTTTCTTGGCTTTATCGAGGGGAAATGCAAATTAGTTTGCCTTGCTTTATCTTTAACGAGGAGATAGTACATATTGCTTTGCCTTACCTTATCTGTAAGAAGGAGAAATGCACATTGCTTTGCCTTGCTTTGTCTGTAAGGAGGAGAAAGGCACATTGCTTTGCCTTGCTTTGTCTGTAAGGAGGAGAAATGCACATTGCTTTGCCTTGCCTTATCTGTAAGGAAGAGAAATGCACATTGCTTTGCCTTGCTTTGTCTGTAACGAGAAATGCACAATGCTTTGCCTAGCCTTATATGTAAGGAGGAGACGTGCACATTGCTTTGCCTTCCCTTATCTGTGAGGAAAAGAAATGTACTTTGCTTTGTCCTGTCTTATCTGTAAGGAGGAGAAATGCTCTTTGCTTTGTCCTGTCTTATCTGTAAGGAGGAGAAATGCACTTTGCTTTGTCCTGTCTTATCTGTAAGGAAGAGAAATGCGCTTTTGCGTTGTCCTGTCTTATCTGTAAGGAGGAGAAATGCACTTTGCTTTGTCCCTGTCTTATCTGTAAGGAAGAGAAATGCACTTTGCTTTGTCCTGTCTTATCTGTAAGGAGGAGAAATGCACTTTGCTTTGTCCTGTCTTATCTGTAAGGAAGAGAAATGCACTTTGCTTTGCCTTGCTTTATCTGTAAGGAGTAGAAGTGCACATTGCTTTGCCTTGCCTTGTCTGTAAGGAAGAGAAATGCACATTGCTTTGCCTTGCCTTGTCTGTAAGGAAGAGAAATGCACATTGCTTTGTCCTGTCTTATCTGTAAGGAGGAGAAATGCACATTGCTTTGCCTTGCTTTATCTGTAAAGAGGAGAAGTGCACATTGCTTTGCCTTACTTTGTCTGCAACGAAGAGAAATGCACATTGCTTTGATCTGCTTTGCCGTACATGCATTGAGGACAAATCCCCTACCTTCCTTTAGAGAGGAAGAAGTACAAATGGCTCCGCCTTTGTTACAGCAGGGAAAAAAAAACGTGAGTTTGTTCTTGTTGGTCAGATAGCGGAGTGTGCGGCTTTGGTGAGGAGGCTGTCGGCCATCACCCTGGAGTCCATCCTGGGCCAACTCCCTGTGGACATCCTCCACGACTCCCTGCCCTCCAGTCTACCTGTCCTGGAGGCCATCTATGTCAAGGTGTGTGTGTGTGTGTGTGTGTGTGTGTGTGTGTGTGTGTGTGTGTGTGTGTGTGTTGTGCTGTTGTTGTTGTTGTTGTGTTGTTGTTGTGTGTGTGTGTTGTTGTTGTGTGTTGTGTGTTGTTGTTTTTGTTGTTGTTGTTGTTGTTGTTGTTGTTGTGTGTGTGTGTGTGTGTGTGTGTGTGTTGTTGTTGTTGTTGTTGTGTGTGTGCGTTGTTGTTGTTGCTGTTTTTGTGTGTGTGTGTGTGTGTGTGTGTGTGTGTGTGTGTGTGTGTGTGTGTGTGTGTGTTGTTGTTGTTGTTGTTGTTGTTGTTGTTGTTGTGTGTGTGTGCATGTGTGTGTGTGTGTATGTGTGCGTGTGTGTGTGTGTTGTGGTGTGTGTGTGTGTGTGTGTGTGTGTGTGTGTGTGTGTGTGTGTGTGTGTGTGTGTGTGTGTGTGTGTGTGTGTGTGTGTGTGTGTGTGTGTGTGTGTGTGTGTGTGTGTGTGTGTGTGTGTGTGTGTGTGTGTGTGTGTGTGTGTGTGTGCACGGTGGGTGGGTGGGAGGGGGCGGTTCTAAGAGGATGGTCGGACGGGGAGGAGGTGGGCTCTATCTGTGTGTGTGCAGGGCGTGTCCAGTTGGCTGCTTGCTCGATCACTAAAATGATTTTCTCTATCCCTAGTTTTTTCTCTGTCAGTCTGACTGGCTGACGGGATGTTTTTGTTTGCTTGTTTGTTTGTTTTTCTTATTCCTTCTTCGTCGCTGTTTGATGTCTTGCTGTTGTTTTGTTTGTTATCGTTTTGATGAATAGTGGTTTTAATTTGATTTCCTGGGTACTTTTTTGATGCGTAGCTTCGTTGATTATTTTTTGTTTGTTTGTTTGTTTTGTTTGTTTTTGGAGGGTTGCAGGGGGGGGGGCAGGGTTCTTTCCCGTTCTCCCTTCCTTTCTTTTTTTACTGATGCATCTTCGTTGTTGTTGTTGGTGGTGGTGGTGGTGGTTTTTTGTTGTTGCTCTTTTGCTTTTGTGCCTTTAACAAAAAGAGGTTACCCCCTCAAGTTCACCCCTTAACCTCCTACCTGACAAACATTGATCACAGGTGGCTCAGAACAGCCCGGGTCAGCTGCCCTCAGACAAGCTCCGCACGGACCAGCTCGTTCAACGGCTGGTGGCGCTCTTCGCCAAGCACCCCCTCCAGCGCCACCATGCGGGGCAGACACTCTCTTCCTCTCCTTCTCCAATTCGTCATCATCATCCTGCTCACCCCCGCTGTCCAGCAACAGTGAGGGGAAGAACTGCAACCTTCACGTACCGTGCTGCCGATCCATTTTGCGCGTCATCATGGACGCCGAACCCAACTTCCGGCGAATGGTGGCTCAGAGGAAACGAACGTTGGACAAGTAAGTGGATTCATCGCAGTCAGATCGTTTACCTTTATCTAACACTGCTAACCGCTTTTACATCAAACTCATTAGTTCATTTAGTTGTTTTTTTTTTTTTCGTGGCCTGGTCGACTAATGTTTTTTTTTCGTGGCCTGGTCGACTGGGGGGTGGGGGGGGGGGGGGGGGGGGGGGGGGGGGGGTGGGGGGGGGGGGGGGGGGGGGGGGGGGGGGGGGGGGGGGGTGGGGGGGGGTGGGGGGGGGGAGAGAGGAGGGGAGAGCAATGGGGGAAAGGGGTGCGATGTCACTGTGTGAAAATCGATCCCATATCATTTACGCGTGAAAAAAAAATTCATTCCAAACAAGCTGAAAAAAGGCTCAGAATTGTTATCAATATTTCACAAGATCGTAGATTAAATCAAATTTTTAAAAAAATGCCATTCGCAAAACATCCATGATAAAAGTCATGGAGTCTGGTGTAGGCTTGTGCCGAATGTTATGCAAAATCCCAGTAGTATTTAGAACATTTCATATATACAAGATGCAAAGCATGTAAACGTACTCCCAGTTTATCGTCCTGAAAAAACGTCACAATCAAACATGCGTCATAATGTATTTGACATTACAATCAAACATGCGTCATAAAGAGATATTCCATAAAGAAGAAAAAAAAACGTTTTAGGCCGTTTAGAGCCGTTAGTAACGGCTATTCTGGTGAAATAAAACATCGGGCATCATCCGTGACCCCTAATGAACATACCTACAAATTTTCAGAAAGATCGGCCCAGAAGTTTTGTCTGGAGTGACTGGAACACATTTTGACCACGGACAGACACACACAGACAGACACACACAGACAGCATTTCTTCGTTCCCATTGTAAAGCGCTCCCTGTATTATAAGAACTGGGAGTACAAAAACAGGCCTCAGCAAAGGTTGAACGGATCCTGCAGCCACCCTTTTTGTCAGTTCATGAATAAAAACTTTTTTCGAGCAGGGGAGGTAACAGTAGGTAGAGACTCGAAGAGTTACTTGTAATTCTTTTTTTTTTAATAGGGTGTTGAAAATATGTGTTGTATACGTTTATATCACAAGAACGTTTTAATAGTCCATAAAGATATATTTCTTTCCAGATAGTTGTCAGTTTATTCATATTTAACTTCGTACAGAGTTCAAGTTTATTGCAAGTTCTTGTCATAGTTTTGCCGAACTGATTAAGGTTTTGCTGTTTGATCTCGATTCGCAACGCGAATATGCTACAAAAAATTATTGGACTCGTCGTCTTTGGACCACACGTCATTTTCTTTCTAATGAACGGTGGTGACGCATGACACTTCTCAGCTTGGAATCCCCTTCTCTTGTTACGGTGCGACGCGGAAATATGCCAGGAACAAAAAGCACCTGCCCACAACGATTCTGAATCCTGTGCCAGTCACACCCCTTTCACAGGCTGGCCGGCCTCGTCTTACCTTTCTTTACTTGCTCGCTTCCTTTCCCTTCTACTTCGTGTCCTCTGTGTGTGTGTGTGTGTGTGTGTGTGTGTGTGTGCGTGTGCGCGCGCGCGCACGCATGTGCCTAAGCTGTGCACGTGAGTCTTATTCATTATGAGCGCTTAGTCGGACTTCAATTAAATAAAGCGCAGGGGGGGGAAGGAGGAGAAAGAATCAATATCCACGATTATTCTTATTACCACCTAGAAATCGCGCATTCATAAGACTTCTATTATAATTAGTACGACTAATATTGTTCGTTAACCTTTCGCTCCTCTCATCCCCACCCCTTCACTGACCAGATGTCTCCGGAGGATGGGCAAGCACGGACTGGTGTCCGGCGGGTCGGACAGCCGGCCCCTGGTCAGCCTGCACGAGGCTCTGCGCGCGGAGTTCGAGCGGCAGGTGGCGCTGTACCGTGGCGCCCTGCACAAGCTGGAGCAGCTGGGCCTGGTGTCCACCAAACACGGCAGCCATGGCACGGAGAAGTCCGTCACTGCCCGCCCCGCCCCCACGGAGGCCAGTCACCAGAGACTGATGCAGGTGGGCTGGGATGGGTTAAGGGTTGAATTGTGTTGTTGTGTGGTGTGCTGTGATGTGGTGTGTATTGTGTTGTGGTGTGGTGTGATGTGGTGTGTTTTGTTGTTGAGTGCTGTGATGTGGTGTGTTGCGTCCTTCTTTGTTTCACCAAAAAGAGTCGTCGTCCTTGCTTGTTGTTTACTTGTTGACGACTCTGACTTACTTATTGTTTGGTATTGATGTATTTCTAATGATTTAATAGAATATACGGCACAACTAGTTTTACGTTTATGAACTGAGTTTCTTATACTTGTATCATATTTTAAAAAAAGTAAATTTGCATGATTCAATTCTAAAGAAATAAATAAATTCTTATAGAATTTTGCAGTCTTACATCTTAAATAAATTTATAATGGAGGTTTGCCTCTGTTGGCAGCTGAGGGGATTTCTCGCCACAGGGAACCAACCGTGTTGTGGTCAGAACAGACTGAAGCAGACTTGTCCCCATAATCCAACAGTTTTTACTGGGATTCAACCACCTGATTTGGAATTGCTTACTATATTGATTCTGTACAGCCAACCAAGATAAACATAACACTCTACAAGTACAACAGCTCTCTGTTCCGGCAAATCATACAAAAGTCTACGAAAGAACAACTCGCGTATCCAGCAAATGCATAGTCTTCACATGCAGGAAACACTAGTCTCATTTTCACCTGACGAAGACATGTCGATGACTCGTTACAAGACACATGACAGTTGACAGTAAATCTTAGCAGGTTTTGAACCTTCCTTCACCATAAATTTCACAACCACACTCTGTTCCTGCACAGGATAGCTAATCAGGAGTTCACTGGTATGACACCATCTCAAATAACACTGCACAGGTAAAACAGCTGTTATTTACAATTTTTGGCCACCAGATATTAGATATAAAAAGATTGGTTGGTTGGTTTGGTTGTTGTGTGTGTGTGTGTGCGTGTGTGTGTGGTCACATCTTATGTGCTACCCCAGTGGCACTAAACCCTCATCGCTTATTCCTGATCTCCGTCCACAGCCATGTCTCAGTTTGTCCAGCCACACTGTTGGCACCACCAGCACACAGGGAGCAGTCAGCCTCAAGACTTAGCAGTCAAACCACCAGAAAAGACAGTGCACTGCTGCTGAGTCACTTCGGTGGCGTTCCATTTTTCAAACTGTGTTATATACATTTTGTCGAACGGTGTTGGCTTTTCACCTCGTTCAAGATTTCCTTTCACGACAGTCATACCCATGTGATCTGTATTTGTATGTTTTTTGTGTGCGTGTGTGTGTGTGTGTGTGTGTGTGTGTGTGTGTGTGTGTGTGTGTGTGTGTGGGTGGGTGGGTGGGTGGGTGGTTGTGTGTGGTTTGTGTGATAGTATTTACAATCCAAAGGCATCGGTATGCTTTCTATAAACAGTCATTGTGCTTGTTCATTTTTTTTCAGTTGTTGATGTGTGCTTGCGTCAGTTCAGGGTACACGAGATCCTTTGGAACATCAGCTATTGTTATTCTTTCTATCTTTTTTCTTTCTTTCTACAATCCTTCCTCCCTTTCTTTTTTTTAAGGGGAAGTGGAGGGGGGGGGGGGGGGGTATGCCTGGTGGTTGTATGTGTGCTATACGCACTGGTACCTTAAGCAGCCTTAGTCTGGAGCTGTGGATGCGTTTCACCATGGGAACAAGTAGTTGTCGTCCTTGTTTTGTTTCACCATGGGAGCAAGAGTTGTCTTCCTTGTTTGTTGTTTACTTGTTGACGACTCCGTCTCCCTCATGACTGCCTGTCACACCTGCCGTCAGCCAGATGTCATTCTATTCATCTTTGTTAGCCCCGTCATATTCACCGCCATAAATCGTCGCTGACGGTTTTTTCTTTTCTTTTTTTCTTCAACATTTTCTATACCTCCCCTAGCTGCCATTTTCTTTGACACTCCGTTTCCCCTTCTTCGATCCTCACCTTATTCTTCCCACAGTTTATATTGTACATTTCTACTCCTCCAGTCGAACTGAAGTGCGATGGAATGCCGTTAAATCAGTTTTGTCACTGAAAAACAATGGCACCCGCCAGAGCAGTACATCGACGATGGTCATTAATCACGATAAAGTTTTACAGTTCTTCTAAAACATATGAATAATAACATGTACAAACAAGAGAGAGAGAGAGAGAGAGAGAAGAGAGAGAGAGAGAGAGAGAGATGAAAAAAAGTTAGTTTCAAAGTAGGTGACTACTTGAAAAAACAATAGTTTTTGTACTATGCCGCCAAACAAAAGAAACAACAAATTACAAGAAGAACACGACGCGTTTCAACCTCTCTGGTCTTCTTTAGGCAGGACAAACAACATTAAAGACAATGCAAACGAAGAACGAACAATCACTTATCTCCTCAAGTCGGGCGCAAGGTTGGAAAAATAGAGAAGAAGAAGAAGAAGAAGAAGAAGAAGAACCGTCAACTCAAGCTTTGATTCAACTTCTTTTCGTTTATAATCACGTGCTCTTGGATGCAGTCACAATGAAGCTGCCTTCAGAAAAAAAAGCTACACATCAAAAACGAAGTCTTTTAATGATGGTGTTGATAAATGTACAGGTATAGAGATTAGGATTTGACTTTAAGAGGTCGTGAAGCCTTTCAACGAACCGTCCGCGTCCAGTACAATCTCTCTCTCCCCTCCCCGTCCCCCCTGCTTTAATTAAATCTTCTTATTACCATAGCTGTCACACACACACACACACACACACACACACACACACACACACACACACACACACACTTGCGCCCTCTCTGTCTGTCTGTCTGTCTGTCTGTCTCTCTCTCTCTCTCTCTCTCTCTCTCTCTCTCTCTCTCTCTCTCTCTCTCTCTCTCTCTCTCTCTCCATATTGTTTCTTCTTTCTTCTCTCTCTCTCTCTCTCTCTCTCTCTCTCTTCTCTCTCTGTAACTCTCTCTCTTCATATTGTTTTCTTCTCTCTCTCTCTCTCTCTGTCTCTCTCTGTCTCTGTCTCTCTCCTCTCTCTCTCAGTGGCTCTCCATCCCTTCCTTCCACCCAGCCTCTCACACTTTCTTCTTCTGAAAATAATGTTGTATTATTCATTGTGAATTGTGATGTATTCATGGTCTGTAAGTGTTGATGTGTAGTTCTTGCGATGTGTTCTTCCCATTTATTTACAGACATCTCCCCCCCCCCCCCCCCCCCCCCCCCCCCCTTTTTTTTTTTTTTTTTTTTTTTTTTTTTTTTTGCTTTGTGTTTTTGTTTGAGGGCTGGATGAGGAAAAAAAAAGAAAAAGAAAAAAAAGAAAGGCACTGACTTTGTGCTTACTCAATAAACACCATTTCGTTCGTTCGATCGTTCTCTCTCTCTCTCTCTCTCTCTCTCTCTCTCTCTCTCTCTCTCTCTCTCTCTCTCTCTCTCTCTCTCTCTGGGTTAAGCAAATTTATTTTGCACTTTACAATCATGTAGCTTTACAAAAAATGTGAAAATTTGAACATCAACAAGGTAATGCTTATAGTGTGTTTTAAATGTTTATAATTACACATGCGACAAGGAATGGGAAGGATTACTAATTACAAATTCTACTATTAAAATTACTATGCTCTCTCTCTCTCTCTCTCTCTCTCTCTCTCTCTCTCTCTCTCTCTCTCTCTCTCTCTCTCTTCAGTACAGCAGAATTCTGATTGGTACACACTTTTCGCGGAATGCACCGTGCACCCACTGTTCCCCTCACTGTGGGCAGGTGTCGAGGCTGGACGTGCAGGAGCGAGTCATCAAGAACAAGACGTTGCTCAACAGCCTGGAACCGACTGTCCGCAACCTCGCCCTGCAACGCTTGTTGCGCACCCTGCGCACGCGCGTGGAGTCGGACAAGCTGCTGCTGTTCCACCACACGGAGTTGCGGAAGATGGCGGCCGCTGCTGCCTCGCCCAGTTCCTTCTCCTCGTCGTCGTCGTCCTCGTTGTCCCGCCTCGCCGTCGTTGCCGAGTCATCGTCGCCGTCGAGTGGCGAGTCCAGTGGCTTGTCTTCGGAGGTGGGGGGTCCTGCTTCTTTGTTTCTTGTTTATGTATTTATCTGTTTATTTATTTACCTATTTTTACGATGGTGTTGTGTTTGGGTTTCATTCTTATTTTAGTCATGGCTGTTATCATCATCATAACCATCATTACAATCATTATTATCATTATCGTGTTTTTTGTTGTTGTTCTTGTTGTTGTTGTTGCTGCTGTTGTGGTCGTTATTATTTTTCTTGGTGATTATTATGATGATGTTGGTGACGATGATGATGAGGAGGAGGAGGAGGAGGAATAGGGAGGAGGAGAAGGAGGAGGAGGATTATCGTCAAGGAGGTTACCTTTTCAACCAGGTGTGTTGGTTGGTCGGCTGGTCTGATGTTTCGCTGTCTGTCATCAGGATTCCGCAAACCACTACAAACTGATGAAAACGAAACTGGGCGGCAAAGACGGGGTGTGGTCCAAGGCCAACGCATTACATTTTTGGTGCTCATCTGTGGTGGAAATGGGGATCCAGAAACAGATCCAGGATCCGCTTAGCAATTTGAATTTACACAAGAACCAGAGACGAAGTGGAAGTGATGAGTGTGGCCCCCAGAGCAAAACTCTTAACTTTTTGGAGTTTTGATCCGTGTTTCGGGGGCTGTCTGTATTGAAGACAGATTCAGCATTTGTTTCAGAAAGACTGCACAAAAATCTGCGTAACCAATTTTTGAGAAAACCTGATGGAAACATGGAATGTGGATAAGGACCGACTCAATTAAAGAGTGATGCATGTCCATATCAAAGGATGGAGCCAATGTCCTGCTCCAGCAAGATTATGCAGTAGGCTAACTGCCGAACCGATTTAATGAAACTGGTGGGGGGTTGCAAGATAGTCCAATGACGATTTTTTTTTTTCAGTAATGAATCCGGATTAACGTACGACCTTGTCCGCATAGAGGTCCGCACTGTCCTGGGTGCCTTTCTAGTTGTTGTTCTTCTTGTTGTTGTGTGTTGTTGTTGTTGTTGTTGTTGTTTAACAATCTGGGAAAATAGTTACTATCTGGATAATCGCTTTGTTCGATTACAACAGGAACCAGGTTTGCGCCCTCTTCACCCCCCAGCCTTCTCTCTCTCTCTCCTCTCGTCTCACTCCATCTCTCTCTTCTCTCTTCTCTCTCTCTCACTTCTGGATGTATGTGTGTGTGTGTGTGTGTGTGTGTGTGTGGTGTGTGTGGTGTGTGTGTGGGGTGTGCGTGCGTGCGTGCGTGCGTGCCTGCGGGCCTGCGTGCACGTTATGGGTGCTGGGGCTTTCTTCGGGCTGTCTGTGCGGGCGGCGGGGGGGCGGGGGGGGTGCGGGGGGGGGGGGGGGGGGGGGGGGGGGGGGGGGGCGGGGGGGCGGGGGGGGTCGGGGGGCGGGCGGGGGGGGGTGGGGGGGCGGCGTCGGGGGGGTGGGGGGGGGCTGGGGGGTAGGGGGGGGGGAGGGGGGGTCGGGCTCGGGGGGGGGGGGGGTCGGGCGTGAGGGGGGGGGGGGGGCTACCAAAGGGCGGCGACCACGGGCGGCGACCCGCCCGAAAAGGGCCCAACAGGGGAGGACGCTCGAAGACTCGCGGCGCCGCGCAAAAAAGAGACGAGCACGGAGCTGCAAAAAACGAAAGAGGGGCAGACGGGTGGGGTAGGGGAGGGCGGAGGGGGCGTGGGAGGGGAAGATGGGGTGAAAGGGGGGGCAGAGGGGGTTGGGGAGGGGGAACCGAGAGAGCGCGAGGGGAACTGGACACGAAACGGCAGACCTGAAGCG